>APFE031553204.1:0-34795 GCA_000404065.3 Pinus taeda | reverse complement strand
TCAGCTTAACAGAGGGAAGGAAAATGAGCTCTATCTAGGGGCAGTTAAGAATCCCTGGATAACTGTCATACATGGTGAATTAGGGCAAACATGAGCCAGATGGAATTCATATTTATGCCTAAAACAGATGGAAAACATAAAGAAACAACGGAAATTGAACATAGAGTGAAATTAAAGAAGTTCTAAGCTAATCTTTCTTTCTGCTGCTTAGATAATGATATATGCATGGAAAGACAAAGGTAAGAAACATTTATTGAGTCATATATCAGCACAAGAATTCCACAGTCACTCTTCAACCATTAAACACAGTACACTATTCATTCTCCGAGCTCGTAAGCAGTCTTTGATTGTAGAAATTATCAAATATATAGTGCGAGTCTCTGCTCACGTAAAACATCCAACCAACAAAAAACAAACCCCTGTTACATTTTTCAGGGCCCTCTTTATAGGTAAAATATCCAGAAGTATTTATTACAACTGACCTAAACAAGTCTATGGGAAAAAGGTTTTTAAAACCTAAACTTGTGCTGAAATTAAATGGAAATAAAATATCTATTGAGCTGTGTTAGAAGCAACTGAATCAAAAAAGTTAATGTAGTGTCTGTTGTGACTTGGTGCAGTGTTGTTCCAATAACTGAGCTTTGAGCTTTGGTCTACTGATCTTATGTGAGTTTTAATGTGTAGTTATGGTGATGATGAGCTTTGAATGGTTCCTTAACTGCTTCTTGACTTTCAAGGATCTCTTTTAATGTTTTATTCGCCTCGAGCCCTGAGAAGATCTTCACTGATACACTTCGCCGCAACACTGATACTCTTTGACATGGATTTTGGCTTCACATCTGCTCTGATACTCTTTAATGCCTGAACCAGGTCTTTCTGTTTCTTCTGATACGTTTAAAACTGCAAAATCAGGCCTTTTCTGCTCTTTTCGGCGCAAAAATGGCTATGGAATCAGAAGATTCCCTAAATATTCTCCAATATGGCCCATTTCCCGTAGCGATGCGTGATTAGCACTAAGCACTAATCGCACATCGAAAACTGCCTCAAAATTTGAATCCGGGCCTCCTAAGATGCTTTTTTGCGCTTGCGCGCCCTTCTTTGGTGGGTAACGCCAGCATGACATCAGCGGTGGGTCCTGTTAGGCAGATGATGTCAACAGGGTGACGTGGTAGGGTGACACAGCAAAGTGTTAAATGGTGTGGTGCCTTATGTACTTTTGCGATGCGATAGCAGTAACTGAAATGCTGCGATCTGCGACGAATTTGCAGTAAAACCTGTTTTAATGATAATCATGTTTTAAGTGAAATATATGAATGAATGGAGGCATGTTGTGAGGAAGCATTTTTTATGCGATATGCTCCTTTGATGCGATGGAAATGTCGCGTCGGGCAAGAGGAAGCAGCATGTATTTAGGGAACATGATTCTTGCAATCACTGATTGCCGACTTGTGATATCGCATCGGCAAAAAGGGGAGTGGGCATATATATGTGGCATATAGTATTGCGATATGCCGATTTGCGAGATGGTATTGGCGGAGCGTCCATTGGGGAGGACAAGAACGGGCAACATTACTTTGAGGCCTACGACAACGATAATCGCGTCGGAGGGGAATCCAAAGGGATCGGAAGAATGTTAAGGTAGTCGGCGAGGATTATTGCGATTGGAAGAAAGGTATATACGTTTTTGAAGCGTATTTAAGGCCTCGGGAGGGTCCGATAACCTAGAAAGGAAGAATTTCATGCTTTGGAAGGAGCCCATTGCATTGGAAGATGGTTTTAAAGGGGCAAGATGAGGGTTCTTGCTATGTTTCAGATAAACTTAGCAATTCCCAAGTGTACTTATGGTTATCTTTCAACCAGGGGGGAAGGGATAAATATATAGGGGAGTTATTAACATAGTTTTTAGTAGGGGAAGGGGAAAATAGATAGGGAGCTATATAATAGAGTTAGAAATTAATATGGTTTGTGACAAGAAAGTGCTAAGTTTAGAGGTCTTAGGCTTTAAAAAAAGGGGGGATAGAAGTTTGTAGAGGACATATGAACACTCTTTTAAGTAAAGTAAATATTTACTTAGGGAAATGATATGAAACATGATGGATTTAAGAGATATGAAGTAGATCTTAACCTCTTTTGGGGAAGTTAGTGAACGATTTGGGGAGGAGGAAGAAGGGGGAGTTAGACATGCCTCGCTTGAGTCCTCCAAATGGATTTTTGCCTTGCAATTGTGATTTAAATAGATATAGCACTTGAAAACACAAAACTGATCACAATCATTGGATCTGCGGCGACAAAACTACCTACCCAGCTTAGTTATCTAGCATTTTTTCTTCTTTTTGGATTGGGTGCACTTGAGCTAGTAAACCCAACTTTTCAACTTTTTCTTTTACTGTCTTCCTATCTATATCTACACTCATTTCATCCAGGGCTCAGATTAGGCTATTGAGCACCCTTGCTTCTCTATCTATCTAGGAATTTGCCAAGATTAAGCTATTTGGATAGATGTTAATTCTCTATATTCTAAAATAGAAAATTGAAACCTAGGGAGACCAAGATTAAACTGTTTGGACCTCCCTTTAACCGAGAGTTCTTCAAAATGGAATATTATATCAAAATTGGAATGTTTTATTCACCTCGAGCCCTGAGAAGATCTTCACTGATACACTTCACCACAACACTGATACTCTTTGACATGGATTTTGGCTTCACATATGCTCTGATACTCTTTAATGCCTGAACCGGGTCTTTCTCTTTCTTCTGATACATTTAAAACTGCAAAATCAGGCCTTTTCTGCTCTTTTCGGCGCAAAAACGGCTATGGAATCAAAAGATTCCCTAAAGATTCTCCAATATGGACCATTTCCCGTAGCGATGCTAATCGCGCATCGAAAACTGCCTCAGAATTTGAATCCAGGCCTCCTAAGATGCTTTTTCACGCTTGCGCGCTCTTCGTTGGCGGGTGACGTCAGCATGACATCAGCGGTGGGTCCTGGTAGGCGGATGATGTCAGCGGGGAGACGTGGCAGGGTGATGCGGCAGAGTGTTAAATGGTGTGGCGCCTTATATTCTTTTGTGATGCGATAGTGGTAACTGAAATGCTGCGATCTGCGATGAATTTGCAGTAAAACCTGTTTTAATGATAAATCATGTTTTAAGTGAAATATATGAATGAATGGATGCATGCTACGAGGAAGCATTTTTTATGCGATGTGCTCCTTTGATGCGATGGAAATGTCGCATCGGGGCAAGAGGAAGCGGCATGTATTTAGGGAACATGATTCTTGTGATCACCGATTGCCGACTTGTGATATCGCATCGGCAAAAAGGGGAGTGGGCATATATATGTGGCATATAGTATTGTGATATGCTGATTTGCGAGATGGTATCGGGGGAGCATCCATCGGGGAGGAAAAGAACAGGAAACATTACTTTGAGGCCTACGACGGTGATAATCATGTCAGAGGGGAATCCAAAGGGATCGAAAGAATGTTAAGGCAGTCGGCGAGGATTATTGCGATCGGAAGAAAGGTATATACGTTTTTGAAGCATATTTAAGGCCTCGGGAGGGTCCGATAACCTAGAAAGGAAGAATTTCATGCTTTGGAAGGAGCCCATTGCATTGGAAGATGGTTTTAAAGGGGCAAGATGAGGGTTCTTGCTATGTTTCAGACAAACTTAGCAATTCCCAAGTGTACATATGGTTATCTTTCAACCAGGGGGGAAGGGATAAATATATAGGGGAGTTATTAACATAGTTTTTAGTAGGGGAAGGGGAAAATAGAAAGGGAGGTATATAATAGAGTTAGAAATTAATATGGTTTGTGGCAAGAAAGCACTAAGTTTAGAGGTCTTAGGCTTTAAAAAAAGGGGGGATAGAACTTTGTAGAGGACATATGAACACTCTTTTAAGTAAAGCAAATCTTTACTTAGGGAAATGATATGAAACATGATGGATTTAAGAGATATCAAGCAGATCTTGACCTCTTTTGGGGAAGTTAGTGAACGATTTGGTGAAGGAGGAAGAAGGGGGAGTTAGACATGCCTCGCTTGAGTCCTTCAAATGGATTTTTGCCTTGCAATTGTGATTTAAATAGATATAGCACTTGAAAACACAAAACTGATCACAATCATTGGTTCTGCGGCCACAAAACTACCTACCCAGCCTAGTTATCTAGCATTTTTTCTTCTTTTTTGGACTGGGTGCACTTGAGCTAGCAAACCCAGCTTTTCAAATTTTTCTTTTACTGTCTTCCTATCTATATCTACACTTATTTGGATAGATGTTAATTCTCTATATTCTAAAACAGAAAATTGAAACCTAGGGAGACCAAGATTAAACTGTTTTGACCTCCCTTTAACCGAGAGTTCTTCAAAATGGAATAGTATATCAAAATTGGAACACAGCAGTGGCACTTGAAGTGGCACATTCTCCTGGCATCCTTTTCTGGCATCTGTAGAAAATATGGAACATTGCAGTATGCAAAGAATGACATATTTGGCATGTAAAAATGTCAATCATGAAAGATGAGTAACCTACTACAGCAGGAGGCTAACACTCTCAATATCCTCCAACGTTTGCTTCTCTCTCTTACTCCGTTCTACTCTCCTTTTGCATTGTTGCCTATTCACATCTATTTCCAAAGCTACTTTCTCAACAAGAGGATCTTCTCTGAACTTGTAGCTTTGCTCGACCACTATGTTCTTTTAAATCTTCCTCTTTACTTTGCCTTGTATCAGTTTGCTTCTCACTACCTTTTTTGTTGTTGTTTCCCATAGAGATGATTTCCATTCTATGGCCGTGTTGACTGGTTCATTAAGCCTAGAGAAGCTATATCAATACATCAAAGGGTCTTCCTCTGGAAAATGACATGCCCTGCAGATCCATGGATAATACACATTTCCACAATGGTTCTTGCATATGCAGTGGGGATCATAGGGATTGAAACTCTTGGTTGTGAACTCAAAGTTATTCAAGTACTCGGCCTTGGCATCCACTTCCTTCAAGCTCTGGATCTCTTACAATCCAATATATAAGGGAAGAGGAGGCCATGGTGCCTTCTTCCTCCTCCGTAATCTATTTAATAACTTTGTGGATATGTGATATGAAACCTATTTCATGACGAACCTATCTGTGGCAAACCTTGGTAGTACATGAAGAGGCTTCTCTCTACCAAACATCCTGATGAAGTTTCCACTTAGTGAGGCATACTAATTTGCAATGTTAAGTAATGCTTGCATCACTTATTGGGACATGTAAGGTTTATCATGTTCAAAGATAATCTTGTAAACTGGGATGATGAACTGGTCAAATAACCTCACCATGACTCCTTGGTAATTTCATTCAGAAAGTAACTCACAATAAATTTTCACAACATCCTATGATGGTGTCCATGTCCAATCCATGCCAGAAAATCAATGTTGGTCATAGATTGCATCAAGCAGGTATGTGCACATATAGAATCTTGCTTGTTTTCCCTTATGCATATTCTAAGCATTAGACACATGCACTTGCAGCTAGAGAGACAACATATCCAACCAGTTTAATGGCCTTCCTTCATTCGCCAATTGATCTAACAAAACCACCTAATTATGTGGAAAGGTCTTTGTGCTCTCTTGATTGTACAAGCGACATGCAAAGATGATCAAGAGTTGGTAGGCCTTCCTAAGTGAATTAGTTTGTAGACCTAAACTTTGATGGCTCTTTCACCCAATTCTTGATGATGTCTCTGGCATTCACATTTATGTTGGAAGTATAGAGGAGTGCATCCATGCGGTTCACCAACTATGGTAAGTGATACATCTGATGATATTTTTCCATACTAAAGGTAGCAAGCTGTGCTCCACTAGTACTGCTTAATTTCATCATCTTGATATCAACATGTGATACAATCCAGTGAATTATGTAGGCACATGGGAAGGTGGGGTACCTACATGAAACCATGTATAAGCTTGACTTGTGGATGTTCACATAAACCTATCGATCTTCCATATCTTCCTTCAAACTACCTATAAACATGTCCTTTATTTCCTGCCATGTAATCTTCATGTCCTTCTCTATGAACAACTATGTGTCAACATAGACTAGCAAGCTCAAGGACACCTATTCAACTACATCTCCAATGATGTTGTTTACAATATTCTTTTATGTAACTCCCTTGGTAACCATGTTGCATGTACTACTGAGAGGTTGCTAAAAATCTATTGTACCTAGAGACAGAGAGGACATTCATAGCATGCAAATGTTAGCTTAAAATCAAAAGCACTTCAAGGACTGATCATGCAAAAAATTGGTCAACTACTAGGAAATATTGTGCAAATCTGACTTTCAGAGGTGACAGCTTGTGACCTGGATCTATGAATTTCTTAGTCCCATCTACCAGTGAGAGGTGATGATGACTAGAACTATGCAATGTGTAGTCCAGTCTGTCTTGTTGGTGACTAGAACTGCACAATGCGTTGTTCAATTTGCCTTTGATGCTGGCTAGGACTACACATTACGCAATTTCAGTGGGCCAGACTATGGGACTGTCTCCTCGAACTACACAGTGTGTAGTTGGAACCAATCACTAGCAGCCTCTACATAATTCCCAAAGCCAAGCCAGTGCCTTCAGATCTAGAAATGCATAGTGCATGCTGGGAAGAGCTAGATCTAGGCCAAGGCAGCCCATATATACCCAAGGGAAACTCGAAAATGAGAAGATCTGAATGTGTGAGTGAAGGGTGGTGCAGATCTGAGTGAATAGTAACACATGTACTAAAAAAGGTAAGAATTATTCAAAGAAAAGAACACCAAGACATGTGGGGAGAGTCACCACAACGATGGTTGTTAGTGCAAAAACTGGGTTATGCTTGTGATGCTTAGGAAAGGAAATGAAAAACTTAAAACAACACTTTGAAAAGCTAAACCAAATCAAAATGGCAGTGGTAATTCAATAAAATTGGCAAAACAACACCCACACAACCTAGGAAATAAAAGAAACAAAAGAATCAGTAAAACACTTGAAAAGAAAAACTTACCCAAAAAAGTTGTGCTGACTATGTTAAAGGTTTCTAGATGCCTTGGGAATGCTAGAGATCCATTGTCTAGTGTGAAATGAGCTCTGGTGGCTTCCATTAAATAGATTTTATTAATTTATGGTTTTTGATGTAAAGGCCGGAAATCTAGGAAAAAGTGACAAGTGGTAGAAGTTTCTAAAATCAACTCAAGTGTAACTCCCATTGCTAAAAATAGATCCCCATTTTTTAGGGATGCCCTTTTCACTTTTTTTTCTTTTCTATTTTTCAGGAGGGGATGCTATGCACACATGGATAAATTACATAATTTTGGTCGGAAATAGTCAAATTGTTGGTACATGTATCAGATAACAGATGAGGGAATGCTTCTCCACAATTCCTGGGATACCTGTCATGTTTTGTGTAGTTTCTTGGCTGAAGACAAGCAACCAACTGGTTTTTCTCAGTTCTGGAGCCAAAGGTCACTACTGGGTTGAACTGCACACTTCTTGAGAGAAAGGTTGTATGCCCTCTAAGACTATGCATATTCCTAAGGTAGTGCAAGAACCAGATTTCAACCAAGTCATGGGGTCAGCTTATGGTTAGACAACAAAGAAAGTAAGAAACACAAGTTGTAATGCAAAATATAAACTCAAATGAAAGCACAAGTACATGGGCAGTGTAATACAAGTTGTTGAGATTTTAGTAGGGAGGCTCCAAAATGAAGCGAAGGAAAAATTTTGGAGGGTGTTGTAACCACTACAACAGGACCATGGGTGTAAAGAAGAGAGTGCACTACCTTATGTTGTGTGAGATGATGGGGAAGAATATACTATAGGTTAGAGTTTTTCAGTGTCTAATACCTTGTATTGAACTTATTCTTATGAACCTTTATTCATTTAGGTATCAATTTTCCCCTTTGAAGTGATATCCCTAACTCAATTGTGATCGACCAGTAAGAGTATAGGAGTAATGTGTTCTATGGATTGGTAGATTGTTTGAGGTTTCGAGCTAGATAGTGCCATTTCTAAAGGATAAGTGTTTTTATTGTATTGTAAATTTTTTATGTTGCAAATACATTGACATTGATTTCAAATATAGTTCCCTTGATGTAAAAGTCTAACGACATAGGATATTTTTGAATGTGTATTGTTAGTGTGCATAACATGTTGTCAATATTGTGATTTGGATAACATATATTTGAAGGAATTTCTTCTCTAGTTCCCTAGTCCAAATGAGAATAAAATTTGTATGGTTGAATAAAATATTATGATATTATTTTAGTGGTATATGAAACTTTACTGAACTCCCTCGGTCTTAGGAGAAAATAGGTTTGAGGTGGACATAGCCAAATTGGTAATTTGCACCATTAGATTAGGTTTGTTAGGTAGATTAATGACAAGAGGGGGCCTATGCCTATTTGAAAGTTAACAAAGAGATGCCCCAACATGGTGGAAACCATCATGTATTACCGATGGGGACATGGCTATATGTGATTGGTTACGATCCCCCCTTCTACATAAGAAAGCCACCAAGGGACACCCCCCCCCCCTGCCCGCCATACCAACAACTTCTTATATGACTAATCCATTGATCACGTTGTTTGGTTGCAAGCAACTCTATAATATTCCCTGCCACCTACTGTTGGAATAAGGAATTTCTAAGCGGGGGTTGAATAATTGATTTAAGAAACTTTTATTTTTATTTTCTTACTATGCTTATTATCCCTTCTTATGGTCTTTCACATATGAGAGCCTTCATTCATGAAATAGTGAATCAATAATATTTCAGACACACATATTCCAATAACAATCTCATGAGCAACACACATTTGAGATAGTGTTTTCATGTGGAAACCTAGAGGGAAAATCCCACCAATTTGTTTTTTGTTTTATGATGTAAATTAAGCACCTACTTAATTACATCTGTCTATTTGTGAGCACCCACTCGTAGAAGGAACTGACCCCCTTTTTTTAGAAAGAACCAACTTTCCAAGAGGCACCAACATGTTCATAGTGCAAGCACCAACCTGCCCTTGCCGCTGTTCTACTATTTCATAAAATTTTCAAACTAAAAACATAGCCATACAATCATGCAAGTAAAATACCAATAAAAGTTTGTCTACAAATTCAACTTCTACACTCTACTTTTTGTGTTCACTTGCAACAAATTTCCTATTTCTACTCACATAAACACTTTCTCCGTACTTTTCTTCATTGTTAAGGGTTCTTCACTGACTACACCTCAGCACTACCCTTGCAACTCTCCACATAGTTCTCAATATTATCTCGTTGATGTGTTACATTGTTTGTTCTCACGTGCCTTAGTATATTTGTGTCAATGCACACACTCACAACTTTTCTCTCACACATATGCTCTCTTCCCCTCACAACTTAATAAAGGTTCAAAATTTTGTTCCTCTACTGCACTGAGCTCTATGTATTCACTTTCACAATCAAAACTGCCCAAATGTGTACCCCTAGCATGATACTCCATTCTTCTGTTGCTTCATGCTTTCTCGAGTTCTTTCGTTGCATTAATTCATGAGAATGAGATTTTATCACTTCTTTGTCTCATTGCATGACTCTCTATTCTGTGTATTTAAATTGAGTCCTCATGCCCATTTCATAAATACTCCCCATGCTTATTTATGGCTCACATTTATTTATTTGTACCTCCACATGGCACCTTTATTCTTCATCTACATTTACAAAGCATGCACAGGAGGTCTATGATCACTAACATTACTTCTTTGCATTCAAAACTACAATTTCTAATTCATACGCCTTTAATGGCACCATGTACCATTATATTGATGTTGTTCCATCATAGTGTTGTGTAGTGGTGCAACACTGTGAAATTGCTGATTGTCAACCTCTAATTATGTCTAGTGCCTTTTGTATTAGCTCCCTGCAAGAATTCCATCATAGGGTCAGGTGCCATTACTTGAGGCTTAGACATAAGGTGTTAAACCCTTTTAAGGTTGTGTCAGGGTAGTTTCTCCTTTGTATTGTTCTTTATCGGGGCCTTCACATCACAAAGTTGTATTGGAACTTCATTCATAAACACAAATAAGAAAAAAAATGGACATAGGATTCAGATTTACCATGGCACTCTTTGTTTAGCCCCCTTTTCAGATTTTTCTCCACAAGACTGAGAGTGTGACCAGGTCTTAGCATTAAGGTGCTTAGCCTTTCTGCTCTCCTAGGGGCCTTTTCTATTATGTTAAAGTTCTATGCTATCTGCGTTTAACACATCGGAGCCCTGCTCATCAACCTTTTTCATATGTTACCAAGTGCCAACAACCACAAACCTCTGATCGTCAATTGCCAATGTGACATCATCACTTCAATGTGGCACTTTATTAGTGGTGACACGTGTCACTTATTTATGGCCTATTAGGCCACCCAATATGGTTGAAACTACATGCCATGTGTCCTCATTGGATCTCACCTAAATCTGCCATGGATCTACAGAGGAGAGAGAAATAGGGATATCATTAACCTTGTTTTTTAATGAATTCCTTTGTAAATTCCTTTTTGGCATCCTTGGCAGTATATAGTTGCAATCCGAATTTTCCTCAAATTGCAGCATTTGAATGGTCCAACCTTGTAAAGTTTTGATGTGTGATTCTGACTAGCCACCAACCATGTGCTGATCACCTCCGATCGCCGATATGGTAGTCTGCTCGACCTTCGATCATCGATATGGTAGTCTGACTGACCTTCAATCGCTGATACACTGATGTGCTCAAGTGTCGACCTTTGATTACAATCACTGATATGTCTTAACTATTGGCCTCCAATTGTGATCGCTAATATGCTCAAGCATTGACATCTGATTGCAATATTATTTCCTGCATAAAGATTCAAGACCCTAAACTTTAATAGACCATAAATTTTGAACCAGGACTCTATTTCTAGACTTCTGTAAATCGCGAGAAAGATCTTCCAGAGAAATTTCCAATGGAGAGGGTACAATATGGAATTATAGCCCTTCTTCCACAAGGAAAGTGACTGCAAACTTCTCTACTTGTAGTCCAAACACCTAACCATCATTCTGACCCTTGTTTAACATCAATGCCAATACTTACACAACCACCTATACAAAACCATCCATCAAATGTCCAACAATCTCCCCCTTTGGCATTGATGGCAACACCATAAGCTCCCCCTCAGGCTTGGAATGGTCTTCTTCGATGATAATATTCTCGCCCTTTGACATCAGTGGAAAAGTGTACTTCAAAAGCACTCTCGAACTAATGCAACCTACTTTCCCATGAATTCCACCTGCTAAGTAGCTACGACACCCTACCAAAATGAAGTCATTTGGAGGTAGCAGTGACAATTCCTATATGCTTCTTGAGATACTCAAATGGTTCCCGTTCCATTGGATTGGAAAATATAACTTCTAGTTTCCCTTTAGTGGGTACATATACAAGTTTGACAATGTTGGTTGCAACTTGTTCCCTCAAGAAATGATACTTGATAGGAATATGCTTGGTCTTTGAATTCATCACTTGATTTTTAGAGATGTCAATTTCACTTATTTTATCACACATTATTAGAATGGGATCAGACATATCTACCTGTATATCCTTCAATATTTTCTTCACCCATAGAATCTGTGTACAACAGGTAGTAGTAGCAATAGATTCTTCTTGAATAGTTGATAGAGAGATAGAGCCCTATTTCTTACTGAACCATGACACCAAATATTCACCTATAAATAAAGTTGCACCATAAGTACTCCTCCTATCATCAAGACTTCCAGCCCAATCTGCATCTAGGCCTTCAAATTGAAGTCTCCACTCTTATCATACCACATTCCATAATATGTTGTACCTTGAAGATATTTGAAGATGCTATTGAAAACCACAACATGACTTCTCTTGGAAAATCCTGAAATATGGCCACAATTCCTAATTCTTGCATGATTTTTGGCCTTGAATATGTCCGATATAGAAATATTCCTATCATTGACCTATATTGAGTCTGATTTGTAAGTAGTGTTCCATCTTATTTTCACAATTTGCATGCTGTAGTCATGGGTGTGTTGACAAGTTTGCAATCTTCCACTTGAAATTTCTTCAAAGTTTCCTTGAGATATTTGGATTGGGATATAAACACTCCTTGTGGGGACTGAGTAATTTACAGACCCAAAAAGAAGGACATTTATCCAATCATAGACATTTCAAACTCCATTTTCATACCCCAAATGTTCCACATCGCTGCCAAATATTATGTAATCCACATGAAAAACCACTACTAGTAGATGATCATCTTTAGATTTTACATAAATATTGTTGTGAAGACAACCTTTCTTAAACCCTTGTTGTTGGAGATTCTTATCTAGCCTTTCATACCAAGCTTTAGGGGCATCTTTCAAACCATACAAGGCCTTATTTAGCTTGCATACAAGCCCTTCATCGGAGGAGGGAAGAAAACCTTCAGGCTACTCAATGTAAACCTCATCTTCTAAATCTCCATTGAGAAAGGAAGATTTCAAATCCATATTATATACCTTGATGTTCTTATGAATGGTAAGAGCATGAGATATTTGTATAGCTTCTAGTCGAGCTACTAGTGCAAAGGTTTCTTCGAAATCTACCTCTTCTATTTGGGAATACCCTTTGCAGACCAATCATGCTTTATTCCTAATTACTTGACCTTCTTCATGTCATTTATTCTTGATTACCCAATTGGTTCCAATAACACTTTCCTCTTTCAGCCTTGGAACAAGCTCCCATGTGTCATTCTTTTCAATCTTTCCCAGTTCTTCATTCATGAATTTCACCTAGAACTTATATTGACTTGCGCAATAGAGGTTTTTGGGTTCTATTTGTGATAGTAGAACCAAATTTGGATGACTTGTATTTACCACAATTTTCCTTTTGGTTTGGACACTCTGTCTTTAATCTCTAAGATGCTGAATCTCAGGATGTTCCTTCTATACACACCTAGATGGTGTGTTTGGCCTTGAAGATGTTCCTTCTTCCTCACCTTCATGGTATGAACCTATTTCATTCAAATCGATGGCCCTCAAATCTCAACTTTGTTGATCATCTAAGTTCAAATTACTTTCATAGGATTAAGGTTTTTGAACCTACTTCATCAACTACTATGTCGATGCAATCCTCTATCTTCCTTGTCTGCTTCTTGTAATACTTGTATCCTTTTCTTCGAATACAATATCTAAGAAATATTCCTTTGTTAGTGCATGAGCCAAACTTCCCAAGGTTCTTTTCATTCCTTTTAATGAAGCACTTTCTCCCAAACACCTTGAGGTGCTTAATTGATGCAGGTATTCCCTTCCATAACTCATAAGGAGTTTTATCATTGTTAGGTCTGAATTGAGTTATGTTTGATAGATATATTGTCGCCTAGGATGATTCTCCCCAAAAGTTGTGGGATACTCATACTTCATCTAACAATGCTCTGGTCATTTCTTAGATTGTTCGGTTCTTCCTCTCTACTACTCCATTTTTCTTAGGAGTTCTACCATTGAGTACTACCTCTTAATGCAATGCTCTTCACAAAATTCCTCAAACTGTCTTGAGGTGAACTCTCCCCTTTTGTTTGATATTAAGAATTTTATCTTCAAGTATTTCTCATTTTCTACTTGATATTTAAACATATTGAAATGATTAAATGCTTCTAACTTTTATTTTAAGGGAACAATCCAAGTAGCCCTGGTGAAATAACCAATGAGCAATAGGAAATACCTCTCCCATTTTGAGGTATTTTCTCTAGTTGGGCCATAGATATTTGTGTGAATAATATCTAGAGGTATATATGAGGAGAACTTTTCCGATTTGAAATGAGTCCTAGTCTGCATGCAACACTAACATGACTTGTATATTGCGTTATCAATATTTGACAACCTAGGTAATCCTTTCATTATGCCTTTCTCCCTTACCTTTATCAGGATGTCAAAATTCATGTTCTAGAGCCAGCTTTTCCACAACCGTGCTTCACTCATTTTTCTCAAATAATAGCTGACCCTTGAATCATCAAACACATATACGTTATTGTGGGTCATTATTGCGTTTCCCACTAGTTTTCCATCCTTTATATTGCATGCTTCATAGTCTTTAGATCGAAAGGTCACGTCATAGCCATTGTCACACCTATGGCTAACACTGAGCAGATTATGCTTGAGGCCTTCCACATAGAACACATTCTGTTATTTTTTATTTTGATCAAGGCTTACTACTCCTTTTACCTTGATTCTTGTTGTAGCGTTGTTTCCAAACGGGCATTTTTTTCCTCTGTTGTTTTTCTCTTAGCGATAGAAATTTTATTTTTCCCCTAGACATATGTTTCAAACAACCACTATCCACATACCATTTATTTTATTTATTATCAGCTCATAAGGTCAGTCCATATTGCATTCTCTTTTTGGTCTTTAGTTTCTAGCTTCTTTTATATTTCTGGATAGGTGTTTGTCTATCATTTTGAGACTTAGACAGGTATTCAAACCTGCATCTACACTCACTGGCTTTGTGCACAAAATTATAACATTTGAAGCATTCAAATTCACTTAGCAACGGAGAGAAGACATTCTAACTTCTGAGAGAAATGTTTTGAGACCTAGAAATATGATTCATATTATATCTAGGATTTTCATTTCTTTCTACTTTGATCCTTATACAGTCAATGGCTTTATGTCCAAATATATGACACTTATAGCAGTGACCATAAAACAAACAAGCATGTCTATTTTTGGAAGCATTAATATATTGTGAAAGGAAATACCTTGGTCATCTAGTTGATAGGTTTATTCCCCATTGACAATTTCCTCTTTGCACATCTGATTTTTGTCTCCATTAGCTCTTTCATGATACTTCTTCTCATGGTTTTGCGATTCCTCAGATGGTGTGGACCTCGAATTTATCTTCCCAATACAAGATTCTTGTGTCTTATAGTATCCTATACTGGTTCTCATTCCTAAGGGACTTTAACAATTCAAGATCTAGTTTAGTATTCTTTTCCCTTCAACAAATTTCTCATTTACAACCTTCTCGGTCTTCGATTTCTTAATATCTATTCTTAGAGAGAACCTCTACTTCAAGACACTTACAATTTTCTTCCCATTCTTGAAATAGATATCGAAGCACCTCTTCCTTTTATTTGGCCTCCTCCAGCTTAAATTCAAAGACAAAATATCATATTTGCATATTTTTGAGGTCGTTTCCTTTTTTAACTTGAGCAAGTCATATTTCAACTACTTGTTCTCCTCTTCTAGTCTCTCACAGTTTCCTTGTTCTCCTTTCAGCAAAAGGACTATACTTTCCTTTCTCTTCATAGTTTCTTCAAGCTTTTATTTTTGGTAGGAAAACTCCTCATTATCAAAGTTATACATTCCTTCCTCTACATGTTGCAACCTTCAACTGCTTATTTTTCTTCCTTTCTTTCTTCAACTCGTCAAAGGAACTTTTGAGTTCCCCTTCAAGGAATAATATTCCTTATTCTTATTCCTCTTTAGATTCCATAATACCCTATTTTTTTGAATTTGTTTGAAAGGCCATACGAAGATACTTATTTGAATCATTTTTCGATAAGTCTTCATAGTCTAATTATGGTGCTGAGCTATCATCTTTGGAGTAGAACCCCTTCTTCTTGTAGGCTTTTTCTTCTGATATGTCTGAGACCTGTTTTCAAATTTTATATCCTCTTCCCTTTCATCCTTTTCTTTATAAGGGCATTTGGAAGAGAAATTTCAAACTCTTCCATATTCAAAACACTTAAAGAGAAACTTCGCTTTATATTTTCCTGAGCTGCACTTTATTTTTCTGGCTATTTGAGTGAGATCTTGTTCAGATTCACTATTAGAGTAGTCTTGATGAACCTTTTGGTCCTTTCCCTTTCTATATACTTGGAACATTACTTCCTTCACTTCATATTTCTCCATTCCTACTCTCATATCATAGGTTGTGAGAGTAGCATGTAGCTGATTGATCTTGAGATCTTTTAACTTAGACATTTCCTTAATAGATGAAATTTTGGCATTAAATATCATGGGTAGATATCTCAATACTTTCTGAACGATCATCTCTCAATACATTCTAAATGATCATCTCTTCCTCGACTTCTTCACAATGTGCTCAATTCAGATTAATCACTTCATCAAATTTTAGGAAGCATTCTTCTATTATTTCATTCTCATTCATCTTCAAGCTTTCAAGACTCATTCTGAAAGTCTAAAGTTTCACTTGCTTGAATTTTTCATCTCCTTCATAACACTGGTTAAGCTTTTCCCACATTTCATAAGCAAACTTACAATGCATAATTTTTACAAGTTCTAATTGACTAAGACCAGCAAGAATGAAATGCTTGGCTTTACCATTGCTCAGACATAATTTATTGCCATCTACATTAGTGGGCACAATATGAGGGACATTGTAGTTTACTAGTACTAAAAGTCCAAACATCTACTCCCAGGGACATAAGATATGCTTTCATTCTCACTTTCCAAAAAACATAGTTGGAACCATCAAAGACTCATACTCTACTTGAGTAAAATTCCTGTCTCTCTTGCCTATTCATAATTCCTTGTGGATCTACCTTCCATTGTTTAAATTGTTGATGAAGGAACCTACTGCTCTAATACCAATTCTTGGAATAAGGAATTTCTTGGTGGTGGGGGGGGGGGGCTGGGGGTGAATCAGTAATTTAAGAAAACTATTATTTTTATTTTCTTAATATTCTTATATTCCCTTATTATGTTCTTTCACATGTGAGAACATTCATTCATCAAATAGTGAATCAATAATATATCAGACACACATATTCAAATAACAATCTCATGAGAAGCATACATTTAACGTAGCGTTTTCACGTGGAAACCCATAAGGAAACAACCAACAATTTGTAGTTTGTTTTATGATGTAAATTAAGAACCTAATTAATTACATATGTTTTTGTGTGAGCAGCCACTCACACAAGGAATCGACCCCCTCTATTTAGCAAGCATCAACATGACAAGAGGCACCAATCTCTTGAGAATGTAGGCACCAACCTACCCTTGTCACTATTCTAATATTTCATATAATTTTCAAACTGAAAATATAGAAATACACTCATGCAAGTAAAATACCAATAAAAGGTTGTCTGCAAATTCAACTTCTACATTCTACTTTCTGTGTTCACTTGTAGCAGATTTTCTCTTGCTTCTCATGCAACACTTCCTCTGCACTCTTCCTTCATTGTGAAGGTCCCTTCACTAATTTCACTCAACACTACCCTTGCAAATCTCCACACAATTCTCAAGCTTCTCTCCTCATTGTGTTACACTGTCTATTCTTAGGTGGCTTAGTCTCTTTGCTTTGATGCACACACTCACAAATTTACTCTCTCACACATATTCTCTCTTCCCCTCACATCAATGGAATTTTAGTGTTTTGTTCCTATTCTACACTGAGCTTGATGCATCAAGTGTTAGCATAAACACTACTGAAGTGTGTACCTATGGTATGTCACTGCATTCTTCTACTTCTTCATGCCTTCTCTAGTTCTTCCGCTACATTAATTCATGAGAATGGTCTTTTATCACTTCTATGTCTCACTATGTGACTCTCCATGTTGTGTATTTAATTTTAGCCCCCCTACACATTTCAAAGAGGCTCCCCATGCTTGTTTATGGGTCACAGAGATTTAGCTATACCTCCACATGGCATATTTGTTCCTCATTTACATTTACAAAGTGTGCACGAGAGGTCTCCAATCACCAAAATTATTGCTTTTCATTCAAAACTACAGATGCCAACTCATACACCTTTAATGGCTCCCTATACCATTATATCAACATTCTTCCATCGTAGTGTTGTGTAGTGGTGCAACACTGAGAAAATAACGATTACCTACCTCTGATTATGTCTAACCCCTTCTGTATTAGCTCCCTACTAGAATTCCATCAGAGGACTTGGTGCCATGACCTAAGGCTTAGCCTTAAGGTGCTAAACCCTTTTAACATTGTGTCAGGGCCCTTTTCTCCTTTGTATTGTGCTTTATTGGATCCTTCACATCATATAGATGTATTAGAACTTCATTCATCAAGATACATAAGAAAAACAATGAACAATGAATTCTAATTTACCTTGGCCCTTTTTCTTTAGTCCGCTTTTCACATTTCTTCTCCACAGGAATGAGGGTTGTGACTAGGGTCTTAGCCTTGAGTTTCTAAGTTTTTTTGTGCTCTGCTAGGGGCCTTTTCTCTTATGTTAAAGCTTTGTTCCCTCTGCGTTTAACGGATTGCATCCCTGCTTACCAGACTTTCTCATATGTTGCCAAGTACCAATAGCTACAAACCTTTGATTGTCGATCATCGCTCTGACGTCATCACTGTCATGTGGCACTTTCTGAGTGGTGATACATGTCACTAAGATATGGCCCATTAGGCCATCCAATATGTTTGAAACCTAAGGCTGCCACGTGTGTACTAAAGGAGAGATAAAAAGGGACCCCATCAACCTTTCTTTTCGGCGAATTCCTTTGTAAATTCCTTTTTGGCCTCCTTGGTGGTTCATAGTCACAATCAACATTTTATGTGAATCACAACATTTAAATGGTACACCATTGTAAAGTTCTAATGTGCGATTGTTGACTAGATAACAACCATGTGTTGATCATTTCTGATCATCGATATGGCTATCTTCCCTACCTCTAATCATCAATACGCTAATGTGATCAAGTGCTGACCTATTATTGTAATCATTGATAGGACTTGATTGCTGACCTTTGATTGGGATTGCCAATATGCTCAAGTGTTCACCTCTGATTGCAATATTCTTCCATTCATAAAGCTTCAAGACCCTAAGCTTCAACACGCCATAACTTTTGAACCAGGAATCCATTTCTGGACTTTTGTATATCGCTGGAAAGCTCTTATAGAGAATTTTTCAATGGAGATGGTTTGATATGGAATTTGAGTCCTTCTATTGCAAGGAAAGTGACTGCAAACTTCTTTTCATGTAGTCCAAACACCCAATCATCATTCTAACCCCTATCCATACATAGCCAGTGATAAAATGTCCAACACTTATCTGTACTGTCTTCGGTTATGGGGGTGTTTATTATTAGATTAATATGACCTCCAAGTTCTGTTCTGAATATGGTGTTACAAAATCCTTTCTTTTCCAAAGTTTTCAAAATAAAATTTTGATACAACAATCATATGTATCTCATCAAGATATTTCCTACAATATAAAATTGATCTCGATCTAACTCTTGGAATAAAAGTTATACCATTGAATTTTAGAAAAATATGTTAGTCTTGATCAGCATTTGAGTTTCTAGATGGCATCCACATGGCACTATACATTAGCTCAGGTTTGGATCCCACCTCTCCCTTGCCCATCATGCTTTGTGACATTTTCCTATTGCATCCATTTCTATATTCTTGAATATTGGAGTGAGTTTACATAGGTGGTTTCCTATTTTGGACTCCCCCACCACCTATTCACTCATGACAGAATAGGGGGGCTTAGGGTCAATATAGGTCATTGCTCAACCCTTATTGAAATTGCACGCTATGAGGTGGCATCACCTTTAAACATGAGACCCTCAGTGGGAATCCCCACTTCATACCCCCCGCATTAAATCATAGCAAACAAGGGAGCCCTAGAATGAATGAGGGTCATCAATTTGGTCATACTCCAATATCAGGGTGATATAATGAGGTTTGGACGGTCATGTTAGTGAAGGCCTTGACAAATAGAAAGATTCATGGAAATTTCCATTAATGCTCCACTGTCACTACTTATTCTAGGCTACATTTCACATCGATTACATCAATGAGCGGCGAATGATGGGTGGTGGGAAGGTTCCACATTCGAACCATGATTAGGTCGACCTTTTCTTCATCAACGCTTTCTTACTTCATACTCAACATTTCAAGAAGTGGACTGTGGGTGCTAGTAGGGTCAAATGGCACCCACATTACCACCAGGTCACCCTAACAAGTCATTATGAAGGGGGCCCACCTCCACATCTAGATTATGCCACTTGAGGCTATCAACATTTCAATGTTCATGGATAAATAAAGGAACAAAGGTAATTAGTAGTGGGTATTGTTTAGGGCTCCATGTGGCCATTTCCACATGGACATGGTGTGCAGTCCATTGGGTCCTTCTCTTTAATTCTATGCAAAAAGAGCATGTTATATCTGGTTCCAAAGAAATATAGGGTGTACATTATTTTCCACTGTTGACATACCATGTTCTCTCATATCTCCATATCAAGTACAAGATCAATGGAAATCTAGTGCCAACCTTATCCTATAATTCTCACATGTGTGCATCTCAACCTAATATGGATGCTCGTATTACCAAATGCATCCATGAGTCAGACGGGAAATCCATCCCCTAGCATATATGATTAGAAATAACTCTTGGAAGAGGAAAAAGGTGTTTGGCATAAATACAAGGCCCACCAAAAGACCATATGGTCCTCAATGAGATTTAAATTTCTACCAAAACATGCAAGGAGGGATATTTAGAAGATTTCATCCTGATTCCTCAAGGTAGTATATTTTTGTAGAACACCATGTTATCACCAAAAAATTGATCATCTAGCCTAATTTAGTAGATGGATAGAAGTACACCATGTAAATCAAATTTGACCATAATAAAATTGCTTTCATTGTGAGAAATTACTTAATAAACCACCTTTGTTAAGTAATCTATAGTTAAGCCCATGAAGAATAATTAAATAAATCATTATTTATTTGATTTTCTTCTATAAATAATTAATTAAACCATTGTTCAATTATTATTTCTTGTCATATTTGACCCAATCATGAAAAATAAAGAGAGAAATCATTAATTATCTTATTTTCCTCTAAGAATAATTAATTAATCACTAATTAATTACTATTCATTATTGAATTTGACTAAATCCCTTAGGAATAATTAAATAAATCATTATTTTTTTATTATTCCTTAACCAATTGCTTGAGATTATAAATAAATCATTTATTTATTTACTATTTCTAAATAAAAGTTTAAATATTTTTGCCCTCCTAAACAAATATAATAAAATATTTCAAGTGATTATTCCAAGAATGGGGTTAATAATATTTTATTATTGCTCATTATTCAAGGATAACTCAATATTTTATTACAAATAGAAGGGTTTTCCATTCATTATTCACTTTTGATTATTTTCATTGCTACACCCATTGTTGTAACTATGATTCTTTTCATTGTCGCACACCATATTTTTGCTGGGTTTACACATTATAGAGGAGAGAGACTCTACACAATTTGAAGACATTTGAGGATAGCCAAGAACCCATCCCATAGAGGGGGACTGGCAACATCTATTTCTTCCCTTCATAGGTGTTATAGTAAAACCATTCTTTGTATATCTATTTTCCATTGGATGATTGGAATTATTACTATTTCTTTTTTATGTTTAACTATGATTGTGGCATAGATCAAAATTTTGGAAGGTTTTACTTCTATCAGTTGCTACAGATCTACAATTTTTAGCAACCATTTATATTATTGATATTGTTTTTCATCCACAATCCGAAGTGGGTTCTTTTCGTACATCTTTGAGAAGAAAACACTACAACAAAATTGATGACTCCGTTGGTTTTATACTTCAGATCCAGAAACCTGGGTGACCTTCAGTTTTCAACTTAGGGTTTCTTCTTTTCTCAATTTTCTTAATGTTTCCTAGTATTTTAACCCTAAGTTTGTTAAATTTCTAACTTCTGCAAGCTTTCTGGTATTTTACGCGGGTCACGGGAACCAGTCGCAACAAAGGTGACAATTTTTCTTTTTTAGATTTGTCGACCGAGATCCATGGAGCCGAAATCGCATCTTTTTGGCCCAAAAAGTGTGGTCTGGAGGCCAAAGTGCACTTGTCAACCCAAAAATTGTGATCCCACCTAAAAAACAGTCTAGTACCTGTGATTTCTAGGTTTTAGGGTTAATCTCATATTTGTTTTAGGGTTTTAGATAGAGTTGTATGCTGGGTTGTCTAACCTCTATCTCACCCCGCCTAGGCCTTGATCTACTTTGATTTAATCATTGAAGTCGAATTTATCCCCCTTGGGGCTTCTAGTACGCTTCCACATTTCTAGTAGGAGTTTAGCCGAGTGAGTAGTCCAAGTTTCGCAGCGCTCTGAACCACATTTTCTAGATCTATACCCTTTTGTTTCATATCTATAAAGATAGGTTTTTAACATCCATAGTTTCACATACAACTTGTTTAGTCAATGGCCTTAGAGTCCCATCGGTTTCCCTAGGTGTTACACCCATCTCCCTATCTTTTTACAGTGATCTTCCTATCTAGTTTTATGTTGTTGTTGCACCACTTTCTCGTAGCCTAGTGTCACTTGATTCCAGTCACACCGAAATTTAGATATCTTGACCATTTTAGTGTATTTTCCATCGATTTAGCCACTGACCAACACAATGTTTGCAAACCCAGTTTGGGTGGTGTTTAGTTAATTGCTTTATTTTTCATCTTCTGTTATTAATTTCAACTTACTTTTAGAAAGTTTTTTTCTTTTTTATAAACATGATCTGGGCTGAATCAATAAACACACTTGCACACACAATCACACCTTAAGTAAAGGGTGCTTGGTTTACACCCCCAAGCCAAGACCTAACATAATAAATTTATCTCCCCTCATCAAGACAAAGGCATATTGTTGATCTTCCTTCACCATTTCTGTGTCACATGTGTCTTACCACCATTGTGCCAACTTGAAGGTGTTTGTCACAAAGACTATTAGGCCTTCACCCCCAGTATCCTCTTGGGCATATTACTCCTCTTATGTAGGTTCGAGTTCATAGCCCCCCGAGTCCCCATACTGACTCTTCTTTGCGTTATTTTGATTCTGAGCCTCCTTCACAGCATATCATCACCATATCTGAACCCACTATTGGTGCAGGAACCCAACCTGGTGTTGGTTATGGTTCTATCCTGGTAGTCACATCAAGTGAAATAGTCTCAAGAACCATTCCAGTAGCCCCCATGCTACCTTTTATGGCTAGGTCAAGTCTACTAGATTTTGGCCAGTTGATAAATGACCCCATACACCATGATGCTGGTTGGCCTTCTATGCCAACTAAGATTCCCTCAGACATACCAAATTTTGAGGGTAACGTTGGAGAGGATCCTACCAACCATGTTTGATCCTTCCACACGTGTTGATCATCCAAATCTATTATCGATGACTCCATTTGTCTTCACTTATTCTAATGCATGCTCAATGGAGACACTGCAAAATGGTATGTAGACCAGCCCTCCGCATCACATTCCATTTTCACAATGCTTGCTAAAGAGCTCATTTCATATTTCCAATTACTTCTCTAGTACAACAAAGGTACAGAGCTATTGATCTCATTCCATATGTCCTCTTCCACTCTCCTTTCTGACCATGTTCAAGAGTGGCATCGAAGGAGGAGCACATGTCGTGCCCCACATTTTGAAGACCGTGTCTACCTAGATTAGTTTCTTAGGAGCCTTTTCTCACCCATTGGAAAAGATGTCATGCCCCATTTTCCTCAGACCGAGGAAGAAGCTCTCCAAACCGTCTAAGATATGACTTGAGTTATGCATAATTGGGTTATGTCTATACCGTCATTCCAGACCTCCCTCATCCTAGAAGTGCCAATGCACCGGAGGCATCTCACACCACCGACAGTATCGTTGGAACCCTTTCACACCCTTCACCATGTACTCACAAAACTTATGGCTATTCGCACGGGGGCACCAGTGCCTCCAACACTTATGCCCCTCCTACTAGCAACATGTTTTGAGGACCCCAACATGTCCACCAAACTATTTCTCCTCCTTATGAACAACCAAGAGCTCTAGCCCCCCAAGACTTAGATTTGAAGCCTCCCATGCATCCTCATCCACAATAGCCACCACCCCTTCAGGGTCAAGTTTTTTCACAATAGAGTGCGACCAATCCCTAAAATTAGAAGAAAAAGAATAAGGGAAAGGTAACAAGGGTAACTAGGGTAATCAATATGCTGAGCCTAGTGAGCCCTATGGGAACTGACCTAACACCAACAAGCAACAACAGGGAAGCCAACCCTAGTAGAACAAGGCTATTCAAACGAACAAGCCTTGTGCATGTTGTGGTGTACATAACCATTATACACATGAGTGTCCTCTCTTACCCCAGATGTACCAAATGTGGGAAGCTTAAGAAGCTTCTAGAGGTCAATAATCATCTCAAAATATTGCACCAACTCAACCGACAATGCTCACAAATTCTTTCCCTCAATAAGGATTTGTTGTTGCTCAACCTTAGCTAGGTCAAGCAGCCCATTACCTCGAACCTTTTGGTCATAGTGACTACTAGATCCTTATGATGAACTCTGATGAGGTTAATCCCTCTGATATTGTTATCACCAAAGAATTGATCATCACAGATCCTGATTTAGATAGTCAATTTGTCTGGTACGATCTCCACAAGATTTAGGGCCTTTTCCTCCTCTCCAAATTCACCACAACTCACTTAGGAAATGAATCCAAATTGGAGGGAAAGTGTCCTTTCATAAAAAAATCACTAATTTTTCTATCACCCATTGCATCTAGACTGTAGCTCAGTTTGATGAACCACCAACACCATTAGAAAGCCCTCATCAAGCTCTAAAATGGGTCTTCCTTAGTTTTTGATGATTCGACATGTCACCTCGAAACCATTATTCCAATAAGGTCATTTTGTCATCTCTCAAAATCTAATTTCGCCATAAGGAAACACTTGTACTTTGAGTTCCACCTCCCCTTACTACTTGTCATACCATACGTTGATTTTCATCATGAGTAACCATCATTTACTCATGATTTCAAGGTCCCCACTGGGCCTAGTCTATGTGGCAACATCATCGATTCACCCTTGTTCAAAGCATCTGTAATGAGTCACCCTTGCATTATTGGAGTCTATTTCATGTCCCATCATCTCATGTCACATTATTCCATCCATATTTGCATACTATCCATCCTGTGTTGCCCATTTGGACCTCCAGTCATATTGTCCCCATCCCCTCCGGAGTTGAGTCAGTTATTGCCAAGTCAACCATACACTTTATGCTCTGACGAGGGTAGTCGTATGTTTGTCCCTTAGTCCCATTTCCCCTTTATCCTTAGTATCATTCCATCAGTCACATTACCATGTTCCCTCGTACTTTAGTTGAGGATCCTCATTGCCTCATCTATTGTGGGCCCTATTATGTCGACATCAACTCATTTATTCTAGAAGAATCACCTAGAGGGAGGTGTATCTCAATTCAAGCATCCATTCTTTCTCAGTGCCTTTGATTGAGCAAAGAGTCCCATTATTGCCCTTTGACTTAGTCGATTCATGTCCGTGATCCATCTACTTGATAGTCGAGTGATGTAGCAGATTGTACCAGTGATTCCTGGGTGTGTGTGAGATGTTTCAAACCTCATGAGGGGGTGGCCCTTCAGGTAGTCCCCCACATGCCCAGATGCACACCTACTATGCTATAGCCTCAGATGCAGTTCCATAGGGTTGATGGGTTTGGTCCCTATTAGCCGTAGTGTTCATAACATGCACATCTCCTCTAGATGATCCGTTCAGTTTTGTAGAGCTCGTCCTTTTTCAACAGGGGCTCCTTTGGTTGTTCTACCCTCGCTCTGACCCATTTTTTGATGGAAGGGACTTTGTATCTCATGTACTCATATATTATTTTATTCAATCCCGGCTCATGTTTTTCTAGGTGAATTATGTATATGGGAAACATTGTATTATTTTCTCACTCTGTTATGTCAGTGTGTCATCCACCATTCAGCATGCACTTCATTGCTTAATTTTATGTTTCTAGGTGCACCATTATTTTTGTACTAAGTAATCTCAGTAGGTATGGGTGTGCCTCCCCCACCTCAATGAGGTCTGGTCCCACAACATAAGAGGAGGCTTGCATTAGTCTCGCCCCCTCTATTCCTATCCTCTTTCAATTCAGCTTTATTGGTCTCTCTCTCTCTCTCTCTCTCTCTCTCTCTCTCTCTCTCTCTAACTCCCTTGTGTTGTCTAGTGATTGTGTATTTACAACGTACTTCAGTCATATGTTTTTCTCCTAACACTCATACGTTGTGGGGAAATCTATTATCACCAAAAAATTGACTATCTAGCCTAATTTACTAGATGGATCGAAGTACACCATAAAAAGTCAATTTTACCATAGTAAAATTACTTTCACTATGAGAAATTACTTAATAAACCACCTTTGTTAAATTATTTATAATTAAACCCGTAAAGAATAATTAAATAAATCATTACCTATTTGATTTTCTTCTAGGAATAATTAATTAAACCATTGTTCGATTATTATTCCTTGTCATATTTGAACCAATCATGAAAAATAAATAGATAAATCATTAATTATCTTATTTTCTCTAAGAATAATTAATTAATCATTGATTAATTATTAGTATTTGTCAAATTTGACTAAATCACTTAGGAATAATTAAATAAATAATTATTTGTTTATTATTCCTTAACTAATTTCTTGAGATTATAAATAAATCAGTTATTTATTTATTATTTCCAAATAAAAGTTTAAATAATTTTCCCTCCTAAACAAATGTAATAAAATATTTCAAGTCGTAATTCCAAGAATAGGGTTAATAATATTTTATTATTTCTCATTATTCGAGGATAAATCAATATTTTGTTATAAATAGAAGGGTTTTGCATTCATTGTTCACCTTGATTATTTTCATTGTTGCACACGTTGTTGTAAATCTAATTATTTTTATTGTCACACACCATATTTTTTCTCGGTTTACACATATAGAGGAGAGGGACTCCACACAAGTTGAAAACGTTTGAGGATAGCCAAGAACCCATCCCATAGTGGGGGACTGGTAACATTTATTTGTTCCCTTCATAGGTGTTATAATAAAACTATTCTTTGTATAGCTGGTTTCCATTGGATGATTGGAGTTATTACTGTTTCGTTTTGTTGTTTAACTATGATTGTGGCATAGATCAAAATTTTGGTAGGTTTTGTTTCTATTAGTTGTTGCAGATCTACAATGTTTAGCAGCCATTTATATTGTTGAGATTGTTTGTCATCCAAAATGTTAAGTGGATTCTTTTCGTACATATTTGAGAAGAAAACACTTCAACACACCAAATTCCAGGGACAAGAATCTAGTTTTGAGAATCTTCCTCAAAAAATATTTAATGTAATCAAGAAGCCTAACTTACATCAGTTCTTGAAAAAAAGATAGAAATGGCTTCAAAGGCTAGATTTCAAAAGAAAACCATTGATCATACCTACTTTGTGAAGCTCAAGAAAAAAATATATGGTTTGCATCACAATATAATCCTCACATCATTCTTAAAATAAGTGACTATCAGCTTCAACTAAATATTTATTTAACACATAGCATATACATTATCCTTTTAATCTATGAGATAGTCTATAGCCTAGAGAATTGAAGTGAGCCATCATATTCAGAAATATGTTAGATAATTCAGACATCTTGACTGGGTGACCTCATATAATCAATCATATTCATGTAATTAACCTTGTAGTTCAGAAAGATATTAACATTCACATAATCCTAGAAGTTCAATATAACCACAAAGGTATGTAAGATGGTATGGCCACCATGAACATGCAATGAATTCAATAACCTATTATGAATAGAGTTGAACCATAATTCAAGTAATAACATATCAGACAATCTCATCATCCATAGTCCATTTATGCATAAGTAGTTATACTTATCTATATAACATCAAATAGTTGGAAATTGAAGGAAGGACGTCAACTCTCCACCCAACTGTAGGCTAGTTATATGACAATATTCCTTGTATCTTACCACCCCTGAGATGGATCAATAGTCTAAGCAGATGCTTTCTCATGGAATACATCCAAGGCTCAACTTGGTTATTGCTCAATTCCAGTAGTATGAATCTACTATCTATGTGGCTTATGTGTTATATTTTCAAGGAAATCACTTCAAGAATCTGTAGCCCACTTTCCAATTGGTTTATCAACATACTCAGTAAGCACTAAGTGGTTTATCAACTTCTTTAGAAAGAACTTATTTTTTTAGCAACTCTTTTTAGCAAGCACCATAATGGTTCGACTACCCTATGTACTAGTTTATCATGTTTAAAACATGAACCTTAGTGATTTATCGGCCCATTCAGTAAGCACTAATTGGTATATCAACTTATTCAATGAACACTTTGTGTTTTATAAACTTACTTAGTAAGCACTTGTAATTCTGATTGATTCTCCCATTGTCCATTTAGGCCTAGAGACCACATTCTAGTAGCCTCAACACATCAATACATGGGAACATAACTGAAATTTAAGATTATAGATCTCAACTACAACTTTGTCATTTCTCCTATACTCCTAAAAATTATGTGAATTATGTATTTGTTGTATCTCCCTTTTTCTCATGTTTCCTTCTTTCCTCTTGTTTTTCCCTGAGGTCCTTCATATCCTTGATATATTCCCAACATTGCCTTCCCTCATGTCATGGCACAAAACGTCTTGACTCTCCTCCATCTAATCACATCTTATCCATGTGTGAGGTACTGGAATGATTTGTTATGCCACTAGATACCACTCTCCCACTTTGTTCCTCTCCTTTAGACTGGGACCCATGTGTCCCTCTTTTCAAGCCAACATTTCATATTTTTATTATTTTTAGGAAAATAATAAACACTTGAATTGCTTACAAGGATTTGTCTCATATAGTTGTGGCTTCCAAATTGGCCTTTACAATTATGAACAAAAAAAAAAAGAGATGGTGTAGAAAGGTGAAGCTATCAAAAACCCTACTTTCTTTAGTGAACATCGCCCTTGGTGTTTCTATAACTAGAAAGAAAAATGACAAAACTGAGCTTATAATCATAACTCTTACATCTTCTTAATCACTAAACAAAAGTGGACATAGTACTCTTATTTGTTCTTGCATCTCCTAGGTCACTTCATTGGGTCCAATTGCTTCCATTGCATCTTTACCTATCTATTACTCAATTTTGTGGTGTGATCTATCTCTAGTCTAGGATGCACAACGGTTTTGGATGGAACCCACCCTCGGGTTACACCTATATCATTGACTAATAAAAAATATCATTAATTTCATAGTCATAATTATTAAGTAAAGAAATGTGAAAAGCATCATATAATTTCACTGTGGGTGTTAAGACCAATATATAATCCATTAGCCCCACTATTTCCAAAATAAAAAATGCTCCACAAAATCTAGGTTCCAACGTAGCAAAAAACCCCACATTCAATGAGATCTTCCTTCATCTAATATAAAGGTATTCATGCTCTCCCAATTGGAATTATTTGTGCAATATTTGTTGGTATACATAAGTATTTTGGCTATCATAGGATGCTTTTAGTTTCTTCATGGTCTTGATTACTTTTTTCTCCAATTCCTTTAGCATGATAGGTCCAACAACCGCTCCATTCACTAGGTCATCCTAGCTAATATGATTGTTACATTTTTCGGACATATAATGCTTCAAGAGGACTTGTATTGATACCCATAGTTGTATGCAAACTTCACCAATGGTAGGAATTATTCCCACTTCTTTGGCGAATGCATGACATACATTCTTAGTATGTCTTCTAATATTCTGTTCATTTCTTTCCATTTGATCATATATCTAACGATGATATGTAGTGCTAAAGACTAGGTGGGTTCCAAAACTAGGAAACAATGTTGTACAAGACTTGGAAGTGAAATAGGCATCCCAACTAAGATGATTTTATTAAGTACACAATGTAATTTGAATATTTCCTTCATGAATATATCAACTATATAAATGGTTTTTTGGGTGCACTTGAAAACTATGAAGTGGGATTCTTTATTCAAATTTTTTATTACCACCATAATGGCATCGTGTTGTTTGGTTTGTTTGGGTAATCCTGTAATGAAGTCTATATATATGAATTCCCACTTCCACTTATGACTTGGGATTGGTTATAACAGTCTTACTAGGTTCCTTCCTTCTACTTTAACTTTGTGGCATTCAAGGGCCTTGGAAATGTATTCAACAACTTCCTTCTTCAATCCTAGCTAATAATACATTTTATTTATGGATGTTGTCATTTTCAAATAACTAGGATGACCTACGTAAGGTTTCTTATGAAACTCATCCATGTTGAGCTTCCTTAATTCTGCTACACCAGACACATATGTTTTTTCTTTGAACAACAACATATCAGAATGAGTGAGCTTTTATCTTTGCTATCCATGAAAATACCTCCTCATAAATTCAAAGTATATTAATATGATTTTGGTCGAAATACACCCCTTTACACCCCCTTTTTCTAGCCTATTTAAGATTATAAATCAATTTATGTACTACTAGGACCATATTATCCAAATATTTAACACTCTCTTTCCTCATCTAACTTGTATTACCAAATTCTTATTTAGCCACAAAGCAAAAATTCAAAGTAAATTCACTTTCACACTCTTGTTCACTTAATGAAAGTGTGATATGTTGGAATGTGATCACTTTATCCACATCTAAAGCTTTTTCTTAAACAAAAAAGGCATACAAAAGTGGGAAAGAGCCATAAAGCATGATGAATATTTTTCCTAAAGCAATAAAGCAATTAAAAGTGGTTAAAATACCTAAAGATCCATAAAGAAGGATAAAGCAACAAAGTCGAGGAAACATCTTCCACCCCAAATATATTTCCCAATTTGAGATAAGGAAGTGTTTGGTAAAATTCATAGCCTCCACTTTCATATATATTAGAGTCTTGGACATTGAGAAAGCGGTCATAATTAATTTATTTTTATGTTCTTGATATCTAAAAGAGAGGTTTTGGAGCTAGGAGACGGAGGCGACCATGCTACAATTGCCATTGATTGCATTATTCTTTCCATTCGTGAATATAGGTTGACTATTCCTTTCATATAATTGTTCATGATCTTTTCTATTATGTCTAATAATTTTTGTTAGGAAGCATGACATAATGGTTTATTTAGTAATATGTCCTTGTGCCTTTAGTATGGTTTTGATTTATGGGGTTATTATGCCATGAATGGTTTGATATCCTCTTTTGTATGTGCAAGACTAGGCTTTGGAGCTACACTGAACACTCCAATGAACCTACATGTGAGGAATCATAGGCTTATATTCCACTTCTCTTTTCAATATCTTTTTTGTTTCTTGCATTTCTGAAAGATTCAAGACTTGGACAATCCTTCCCTTACTCTGTCTGCCCTAGGTTTTTGGGACAACCTAAGTGGGTTTTTGTTTTTCCAACCAAGCATAAATCCCTATAGAAAATTTGGTGACTCATAATGTGGAGCATTCTTCTTCCCGCTTTTTTCCTTCTGCTAAATTCCATCTCTTTTATATTGTATTTTCTTGATCATGTTGTTTGTTTGAGTAAACATTGTACAACATTGGCCTTTTGGGGATAGAAAGAATTATAACTCATGTTCTTCATTACAAACATGTATTACATTTGCCCATAATGCACTATGTTAGCTTGTTTACCTTTGTTATTGCATTAAATCCTTTGTTTGTCATTTTTTATGTGATTTCCGTTCCCTTCTTTTTCTTGTTTTTGTCTTGAGGTCTCTATGGTCTTAGACTATGATTACTATTGTTGCACTCATGTTTTCTTTGGAATATTAGTTTACCTTGCACCATTTGCATCATAAAAGGAAAAAACAAAAAAAAAAAACATTTTCTACTTATTTTCTTGATATTTAGTTCGTTATTGGGCATGTAATTAGATTTTGAAAGTCTTTATCTACTTTTAAGTGTAAGAATCTGCATTAGGACTGTTTGTTTTGGAAAAAGTGTTTATTATTCTCCCCTTTTAGAATCAATTTCTCATAAAAGTCAGCTTGAAAAGCATATTTTTTGCATGGTTTGAATTAGGTCTCATGACTTCATACATCAAGACCCTTCTAAAGGAATTAATAAAGTACCTTTAAAAGTAAACACACAATAAAATTAATTAACCACTCACTTTCACAAGAAAGAAAATATTAGCTTAGGCTAGGGTTTTGGGTTAGGCTGTGTAAGTCAACTTCCTAAGGCTACAAATTTAAACTAGTGTCATTAAAGAGAAAATATTTTTGGACTTACATTGAATGGGATCTCTCCTCTAACACATGAGTCAAGCATGAGGAAACATCAGAGTGTGAGAGAAGGTAGCCTACCTTCGATAGAGTTTTGTTGGGTATTATGTCTATTATGGATTCCTTCAAGGATTTCAAATTTGAGTCAAGGATTCAAGTATCCTATCCACACAGTGTATTTCCCATAACCATGACCACCCAATGGTGTCTATGGTACGAGGTAAATAGTATTGCACATAATCATAGGGAAGCATACATAAGGTGACTAGGGCAGGCTACTCTGGTACCTTAGACAAACAAACCTACTTCATCCTTAGTTTTTTGGGAGGGTACTCATCTTAAAGAGAGTTCTTCGCCCCTTCTTATTGAGGTTTGGGTGAATCTTAGGAGTAATCATAATTTTCTCTTTCCAAATGGATTTTTCTTATAGTCCTTCAATTTTGGATTCTATCACTAACTAATTGATACTATCATAAAACGTTTAATTTCTTGGTGATGTCATGGGGCGTTTTATTTTCTAGGCATGTGTTGTTTTTCTTACTGAGATTATATGTATACATCACTTAATTATATTTTTGTAAAATTTAAATCGTTCATCATGGCTACCATCATAACTTGTTGTAGTCTCGATGACTGCAGGGTCTTCCTCCACTTTTTGTGGAGGAATTTATGAGTGAATCAAATTCTTCTACTACTTAGGGAAGTTAGACTCTAATTTCTAATTATAAAGAATTACATACTTACCCAAATTTTATTCTACTTGAGGAACCTTTTACTGAAATTCTAGTACTTATAATCATTCACTTATTGATCCTCTTGGGCTTGTTTTGATACAGATACCACATTTTCCTATATTTTCTCTATTATTTTCCACCATGAATATCCAAATTACTATTGGTGGGTCATGGTTATTTATGGACACTTTTGCTCCACTTCCATACAGTTGACATGTTCTAGCTTCTACACCATTTGTTGGTTATCCTACTATTCAATCTATGTCTAATCTAGGAACCCTAGCTAAAACAACTACTCATGGCGTGTCACAATTTTTACCTCCTATCATCCCTATTGTATCATATCCTAGACTTTTGTCACTCACCCCATTAGATGTTTTCAATTCACCAACCTTCAATAATACTTTTGGCTAGAATCTGCTACTAAGTTCAAATTCCCCCTCCACCACAAGGTGGCGGTAATGTTTTTGGTACTTATCTAACTGCTAGGGGAATTCCTACACCCATGCAACCTATGGTACAAGCTGGTCTTTCTTTGATTGATTATTTCCATGTTGGTGGTTATCCCATTAACAATGTTCCTATTACCATGAAAGGTGGTATTCCTGAAACTAATGCACCTTATGTGGCTTACAATTTTCCATATCCTAGACCCGCTGCATCTCTTTGGGGTCTCACAACTCAATATTTAATACTTTTTGGCAGAAACCCATATCCAAGGGTCAACCAGTTCATGGGAAGCATTCCTCAGTATGGGGGCACACCCTATGTCCCATCACTTTATATGATTCCATTTTCGCTTCAAAGAAATTATTATCCTTCTTAACCCATGTACCCTTCTGGTCATCCTAGTCTTCCATGGTCAAATTTGATGAAACTTACTCCATTGCCATTTTTGTCTACTCTTAACATATTGGATCTATACAAGTTTAATAATGAATCCATCAACCATAACTTGTTATGGCCTTCGACCCTGCATAAATTTCCTGCAAACATTCTGAAGTTTGAAGGAAAACAAGGAGATGACATGGCGACATACATCACTACATACCATCTTTAGTGCATTTCAAATTCTATGATTGATGATAATATCTATATCAAACATTTCCTGTGTACCTTGACTGGTAATTTTGTTAAGTGGTATATTAGAATTCCACACACCTTAGTTAATAATCTTAACACCGTCACCACATAATTCTTAAATCATTTCTAGTTGCCAATCCGTTACGAAATCAAAACATAACGTTTAACAAATGTGCACTAGAACACCTCAACCCACATGTTCAATCATATTTATGAATGGATATGATAACAGAGGTTAGTAAAGGCCTTGGTCTAAATCTCTTCAACTACCAGAATTAACCAACAACTTTTACTTCTGTGATGTTAGTACAATTGCATATGAAAGAGTATGAAAATCCAAATGTGCATGCTTTAAAGAAGATGAAACATAACAAAAACCATGAAATCACAGGAAACAAACACATTGATAATGGAATTCACCTAACGTGGCTTGCATCTCTGGGCCCAGTTTCAAGAGTGGGGAAGTTGTTTCATTAAATGTTGCAAGATGATGATGAGTACATGGTAGATTATTTGTCATTACAAGGGTAAATTCCCTCAACCGGAGTAGCATTTTTCTCCCTGAGATGTTCGCCTATAGGAACTCTCACTCAAATGGGCCCTCCTTCAACATGCCAAGCTAATAAATTATTACATGATGTCGCATACAAGTATCCTTCCACATAATGTTAACAAGGATCTAGATAAGAAAATCATCATCTCAACAAATCAAAATAAATACTTGGCATCACTATGTCGTTTACCTCCATGTTCATTGATGGCCTGAAAATGAAAAGTTTAGTTGACGAAATGGACTAAACCATTGATTTCATGGCGCGAAATTGTGTCAAACAACTCTAAACTTGACCCCTTTCTCACACTGTTAAAATACGGACCCTCGAGAATTTCAATGATTCCCAC
>APFE031553199.1:76796-100816 GCA_000404065.3 Pinus taeda | reverse complement strand
TATCTATTAAACATCATATTTATCTGATAAATACATATGATTACAAATTATAAATTAAAAAACAAAAACACAAATACACTAAACATTCTAAATTTAATATAACAATTATTATTTTAAATCAAATACATTTTTTCCAATTTAACACTCCTATCACCCCTCTTTGCACCTTCTAAAACAATTACTAATATTATACCATATTTTATTTTATATCTTCATCAAATTCTACCTTAAATCTTCCAAAAAAACAAAAAAATATAAAAAAATATTTTATTTTATATCTCATCAAATTCTACATTAAATCATCCACAAACCAAAGAATATAACAAATGGCATGTCCTTCCAATAAAATAGTTTGAAACACTTATATTCCCAATTTGTGTAAAGTAGGTGATATATATATATATATATAAAAGCAAAAGGGTAACCACCGGCCCTTCCTCGTCCACCTCCATGACCACATGGACCGCCAACTTCCACGAATTTCGCCGACAGGGCCTACCACGCACTACGCCACTCCACCTTTGTGTCTCCAGTTAACTAGTAAGGGGTCGGTTTTGTTTTAAATGTGGCACACCAACTAATTATACGCACAACTGACTACACCAACGGAGGTGGGGTCATATCACATGTTAAAGTTCAAATTATTTATATAAATTTATTCGCATAATAAACTTGACCCCACTAATTATACGCGCAACTGACTACACCAACGGAGGTGGGGTCATATCACATGTTAAAGTTCAAATTATTTATATAAATTTATTCGCATAATAAACTTGACCCCATTCGAATTCAAGTCATGTTGGTTCGAAAAATAAAATAAAATTCACGGAATAAATCGCACAAACAAACCATATATATATATATATAAAATCATAATACACTTTGGCCCCATTCAAATTCCATGGCACTGGCCCAAAACAAAAGATTTCCATTTGACTGATTCTATATATAATCTTTAAAAAATAAAATCTCTTATTTTGCATGCGAATAATCAATTTTTCAAATTTGTTCTGGAATTGAACTAAATTATCAGTTATAAGCTTTTGCTAGTGTTTATATTCTAATTCTATAATGAATTGCCACCATTCTCAATATCATAACTTTTGTCAATTAAGATGTATTTCTTAAATCTCATTTAAATTTGGTCCAATGAAACTCATAACCCACTAAATTTGGGCAAGGGCTAACTAGCCTGCCATAGGGTATTAAATGCCCTGGTATATGCATGCTCTATAACAAAATAACGCACAGCCTTGATGGCTACATAAATTAAAAATAAAGGTTGTGTATTATTTTGTTATAAAGCATGCATGTACCAGAGCATTTAATGCCCTATGGCAGGCTGGTTAGCCCTTGTCCTAAAGTTGACCAATTACTCCTTATTACTCTTCCAATTAGCTTTCTTTATCTATTCTTAGAACTATTCTAAATTTATGTTATTTTTATCCTTGATACTTCGATCAAACAAATCGCAATTAATCTATAGTTTTGGCCCAATTCAGAACTAGTGTTGAAACTGGGCCTGATACCAATATGTAATGTTCCCTTCTTACAATATTGCTTAATTATAATATTATTTATTGCGGAAGTATACATATTCATTTTTGTCATCCTAGAAACCTAGACCTCGAAATTTAATTAAATGACATGCCGCACTATATGTCATGCAATATTATACATTACAAAGTAATTAATTATTTTGAATGAAAAACATATTAATATTATGCTACATGCTTCATTTGCATTTTAGTCATCTCAACAGAAGCATAAAATAAGTATCAACCATGCATAATGCACAAATAAAAACCATAAACAATAATACAAGCACTTATTTGTTGAACGAAAATGAATGACTATGGGTTGTCCATGTTCCTGCTAGCCTTAGATCGTGTGGTTCACAAGCTCAAGCAAAAGCCACCCCCGAGATAGGACAACAATTCCATAGGAAACAATTGACCATCAACAACAAAAACATGACTATGGCACCAACCTCAACAACCTTAGTCTCTAGCCACAGGCTCATGTCTCGTGATCGGTACCCAAGTGGCACAGCCTGAGTCCCTTGATGGTTCCCACCTTTCAGGGTGACTTACGATTGGCTGGAACCGTCTCAACTTGCATCATTAGCAGCTCCGCTGCTATCTAGTGTCCAAGTGTCAACAACTAAACCGAAATCCCAATAATCGGTACTTGAGCCCCAACTAGGACTCACCAACTATCTCGGAACTAAGTTCTCCACAGAGCTCCATCGCACCAAGCCATAATCAATGCCAACAAAACCTTAGAGCCACCAAAGCTCACATAAAAACCCGAAAGCATCTATTCAGTATGGTTAACTTAATAAATGCATCCTCATTAGTTCTAGAGTCCAACCCTAGAACTCATTGGCCATGAGTTACCAGATTCAGTTCCTTGAATCCCCTACTAAAAAAAAATGCATAATAATAATCCTAAGAATAAAACCACCATCCTTTTTAAATGCATAGCCCAAACTGACCATGTGGCACTCATTGAAGCAATGTGGGCCCCCAAAGTGCACACTTCTGCCAAACTCAATTGTTTCCTTTTGCCTTGGACTTGTGTCCCCCATACTCTTTCCATAGAGTGGGCTCTACAACCAACCTTATTTTTATTAATATAGCAAAAATATTTACAATTATACAATATTTACATGTTTGCGTTCTTAGCTACTTAGCCAAAATTAGCATAAAAATGCCAAGGAAAATAATTCCAAAATTTATCTAATGTCATTACATGGGCACGAAGACCACATCAAATAGTATCCATCTCAACAGCGTAATAGTAAAAAGTATTCCCAATTCACAAGCCTAATATAAAGAATGCAAACATGTACATTAAAGTAGGTAGGGGTATTACATGATGCAAAGACACTCTGGTGACTATGAGGCACACAACCCAGACATGGGCATCTCTTATGCCTCTTTCCTCATTCCTTATAACTTTCTTGGGAAGTTGATAGCTCAACTAGCACATTATCAAGGGGGTTTCAACACTAAACTCACGGAATATTGCAAACTTTCCAATCTCCCTCGCAGGCTCCATAAGAAAGCTACCTTTCCACACATCGAGACTATATAGGCATGTCCTCATCTTCATCTTCAATAATTTGTGATTTAAATCAACAAAGATATCTACGTCAAACAGTTTGGCCATATAACCATATTGGTTCTCTAGCATTATCATACTTTAATTACATTACAAAACTTGTGGGATTAGAAAATATCATATTATAGGATAAGTAAGAATAGGATGGCTAGACTAGGCACTAATTTCCGAAGAATAGTTGAGATACCCATAGATATGAATAACACCAACATGCCAAACCCTAGATTGTTCTAAACAAAACATGCATTGCAATCCTAAGCCATCATGGAGTTAATAAGCCTTACCATTAAAGAGGAGAGGTATCTATATGTTTAGAGAGAAATGACCCATCCTTCTAACTTGAATAACAACACTTGTATGTGGTGCCTTTATTATCAAAGCTTAAATTCAACTAAACCCATAGGAGATGAGAGAAGCTACTCTCCCCCAAACTTATTCTTAATGCACCTCATATGTACTTGTGCCACCATTTTCCAAAAGGTGTATGGCTTTATTTTAAGAATATAAGAGTTGAAATGGAGTTTGCTATAGAGGGGCCTAAGAATGATTCATGAATCTCTCATTAATGATGCGAGTAGTGCCTCATCTTTCTTAAGAATTTGAATGCCTTTCTAAACAATTTTTGTGTGCTTCAATGTTCGTTGTTATTCTCAATCCTAGAATTTAAATTTAATATTGTAATACTTATTTTAAGAATGATTTTAATTGCCTAAACATACAAATGAATACAACAAAATTATATCCATGATCTCAATCACACTTTTTGAAACATTGGAAAATTTAACTTACATCATTTAATATCATCAATACTAGTGCAATATGATAATGTATTTAAAACTTTGAAGTGTGAAGTACCTATGAACAATAATGTAGTATAATGACCAAATTTAACTAATAAATGAAGAACGAATCTTCATATTATTGAATTCACAATACCAATTTTTTGTTGAGACAATTTTCACAGTTCGTCACTAACGTGAGCGACATCCAGTTCAATATCAATGCCTTGTGTTTTCTTCGTCGGATATGAAGCTTGCATGGCAATACCACACTTCCCTTCTACTGCTTCAATATCTCGTTGCATTTTTATATACCCTTCTTCTCCCCATTCAGGTCCCCAAGAGTTCCTAACTATCCAATAATTAATTCCCTCAGGAGACTTGCCATAACCAACGGCTACAACTCCATGGTCAAGTTCAGTGCCACATTCACCAGTGAATACTCCCTGTATATTAAAAAATTGCTTAGTGTAGATGCCAAATTATTCATTTCTAATATATTCATTTTTAAGAACAATGTAATAGATTATGACCACTTACCTTTGAATAAAATTGAAAATCTTTACCACTTGCTTCAATGGCGACAGACACAGGTTGGTGGCCCACTGCTTCTTTGAGAGCTTTTTCATTGTGAGCGGGAACATCTTCAAAACCATCAATAGTTGCTGCTATTGCATTTGGTTTAACCTATTAAAAAAACAAAACTTAGTAATCTTACAAAATATAATATTGATTATCATTAAAACAATAAAATCAAATAAAAATTCAATAGTCTTACAAACATGATAACACACCATTATTAAACATATTATGATGATGTTTACTATTATTTATAGAAACTGTTTTTTTCCAATGCAAATAAAAACTCGAGGTTGTTTACACACACATTGATTGAGAATTAAATATGTGGATTCCTATGGTATAGGAAGGGATGAAGATATGGTAATAGAATTTCAATTTTTGATAGTTTCTTTTCTTGCTTTTACAGCAGGTTTTCTAGCTATCAAATTAGGTCAAGCAGGTATGACTGATTTTTTCTGCTTTTCTTGGCCTGGCCATGGTTGTTTACACACACATTGATTGAGAATTAAATATGTGGATTCCTATGGTATAAGAAGGAAATCTAGGCATACTATTAAGGTTTGACAATCAATATTGTCATTTTCAAAAAAAAGCTTATCTATCTGGTTAATAGAATAGTTATCTTAATAATTTTATAATTATCTAAATTATATATATATATATATATATATATATATATATATATATTTTTTTTTTTCAATTCTCACAGATTTCTATCTAAATTTACTCTATCAAATATTATTTAAATTTATCTAATCAAATATTAAGAATCAAAATATACCAACATAAACATCCACATAGCTAAAATTCCAAATATCCAACATCTATATCTACAATTTTTGCAAAATTACAGCGTCCTAATCCACCTTTTTACTAGTTACCTGTTCAAAAATTTATATAGAAATCCATTTCACTAGAATTTTCCATTTTAGTAGGATTTAACTATCCTATCTAAATGCACAGGTAAGCAGTATTGCCACTTAACATACCTTGGAGGGACTGCATTCGCTGGCTTCAGCAGTATATGGATACTCATCTTCAGCAACGACCCCACCATTATCTATGATATATTGGAAGGCGCTGTCCATAAGCCCTCCGTTGCAGCCTGCGTTCTCTTTACTGCAATCTACCAACTGTTGCTCTGATAAAGAAACCAGCTTCCCTGTTTTGAGATAGCTAATGCCCTCTACAGAAGCTATAGTTGAAAATGCCCAACAACTTCCTGCGAGATTAAAAAAAACAAACAATATATCAGCTACAACATATACCAAAGTAGACCTATGTGCTCAGCCACTAAATAAATTAAAATTAAAATGAATTTAGTTGGTTAAAAACTTCGATCAAAATATTGATACAGTGATAAATTTGAAAAAACAATCTAAAAAATTAGTAGATATTATTTTGAAATTGAAACTAATTCTGCAATATTCAAGATCATACCACATTGGCCTTGGTTCTTCACAGGATTAACGGCTCCCTTTTCTCTCCAATCAATAGACTCTGGCAGGTTGTCGGAGTTTTGGTACATGAATGATCCACTCTGTGTTCCTCTGTCTCGACGCAGACTCTTGTGCTTCTCCATTCTAGTTGTCATATGCATGGCCTTGAATTCTTCGTTACTCAGATCTGTAAACTTATTCAATCCAAGTTTGTATGGACCATCCTTCTTATTCACGGAGTCGATATATTTCACATTGTCTTTGAATATCTCGAATCGTTTGGCATGCTCATCAGAATCCAAACTTCTGGTGGTGCGATGCCGAAGTGCCCATTTGTCATAAAGGAGTCGCAAACTTTCCTCAGACTTGAGGTCTTCATCTGTAAATCCAGGGGAAGAATCCGAAGCATGGGCTGATAAAGTCCACAAGGTGGTCGCAAGGAAGAGTAACAGGGTTGCCTTGGAAACACTCGCCATCACGAAATAACAACAAAATTCGCAGAAGTTGCAGAGAAATAATGAGAATTTGTGTGGAGAAAGGGGAAGACGATTTTCTTATATAATACCTCCGACTCAGAAGTTGCAGAGAAATAATGAGAATTTGTGTGGAGAAAGGGGAAGACGATTTTCTTATATAATACCTCCGACTCAGCGTAAGACATACGAAAGCGTGTGGCATTAGGGTGTAACGTGGTGCATAAGCAAACACGGGAAATTTGATTCACGCCACCAATTGGGAAGCGTTAACATGGCCGTAGATTTAGCAGATTTAAGTTGTGATGTATTTTAAGTAAAGTATCTATATGTGTGGGTTTTTTTTGAAAGGTTGACAGTTTATTTTTCGATTTGATTTTTTTTCTAAGGTGGTAAAATTTATCAAACTCAGCTGTCAAACCAACAGTGAGGACAGCCATCTCTGGCTGCTATCCGCGAATGTCGGTTTGACTCATCACTGTTATCAAGGAAAACCACACCACCTGTAATAACCAGCTGGTGGTCCGTAAGGGAGCAGACTTTCACTTCTGCCAAATCCCTCTGGGCTTTCACTCCTGCCAAATCTCTCTGGGTCTTGGGCCGTTAACCTATTTCCTTGACTTTCACTCCTGCCAAATCCCTCTGGGTCTTGGGCCGTTAACCTATTTCCTTACTTCTGAGAAAAACGAACTCTTAGCTAAACAGAAACAATTTAACACAAATTAAAATATAATTTACCATTATTTTTTACTTAGTTTTAATAAAAAAATTACCCCAATCAAACCGAATCCAATATAGAATCATAATTCCTATATTTAAGGGCTTCTCGGGCACGGTAACTTTCTTTCTTTACAATAGTGGGTAAGAGTGCCACATATACGATTGGATATATGTATATAGAGGTACGCATCTGTCACAACAAGAAAACTGTAAGAAGTAGGCTGCCAGAGTCCAGGAAATTTGACTCACGCCACGAATCGGGAAACATTAACATGGCAGCAAATTAAAGTTGTGCCCAGGAATTTTCAGTAAAATATGAATATGGTATATGAATCCCCTACGTTTAAGGGATTCTCAGGCACGGTAGCGTTCTTTACCATAGTTAGTGCGAGTCCCACGCAAATGCTTAGATATGTGTGTCTACGTAGGTAGGCTTTCGTCCCTACAAGCAAGCTAAAACAGGGGTTGTTTTAACCAGTGGGAAGGAAGAGTAGACAATAACGAAACAGGAAGGAAATTTTCTTGACTAGGCTATTAATTATATAAAACAGAAAAGTATCTTTATGAGTTAACTCTAAATATTAAGGGGATTAAGCTGGTGTGTCTGGTGATTATTTTTTAAATAATTTGGAGTGATTGAATAATTTTTTTAACAGTGGAAATATATTTAGAATTCTCAAAAATTTTTGGAGTATTAAAATTCAGAAATTTCATAATTATAATTTGAATTTTTAAAAAATTCTGAATAGTTCCGGAAAAATAGTCCTCTATTTACACTACTTTATAAGTTAATAATTAATTTATTATCTTTACAACTCACTTTACCTTGATTCAACAATAAGTTAATGATTGATTCACTACTTTTACATCATATTAATTGGACATCACTTTATTCTTGTCTCGTCAACATTATAATGTAGAGACATAACCCTCTATTTACACTACCTTATAAGTTAATAATTGATTTATTATCTTTACAACTCACTTTACCTTGATTCAACAATAAGTTAATGATTGATTCACTACTTTTACATCAATTTCATCACTTTATTCTTGTCTCGCCAACATCATAATGTAAAGACAGTAAGCCAGTGATTAGTTAATGTTTGATTTATTATCTTTAAATCTCAATTTATTTTTAATCTACAATAAGTTAATGATTTCCTTAGTATTTTTACATCTTATAAATGGGATATCACTTTATTATTGTCTATTAAACAAAATATAAAAACAGTTAGTGCACTGTGTTTAATATTTAACTGAAACAATTACATCTAAAGTATCACATACAATTCCAAAATAAATTAACGATTAACTCACTATTTTTATATCAATTTATTTTTATCTAATAATAACTACTTTTACATCTTATTAATTACATATCATTTTATCTTTTATTTATTTTAACAAATATAAAAACTGTTAATCATTAACTTACTGCACGATACTTAATATCTAAATATCTAACTGAAACATCACATAAAGTTGATAAAACAACTGGCCAAACCGCTTGTGTATTACCTGCCTGTCAATGACATCTGTATTAAAGTGTATTGAACTGCTACAGGCCTATGGCTACTGTATTAAAATCTGTAGCTACTTTTACATCTTATTAATTACATATCATTTTATTTTTTATTTATTTTAACAAATATAAAAACTAATTAATCATTAACTTACTGCACGAACACTTAATATCTAAATATCTAACTAAAACATCACATAAAATTCATAAAACAACTGGCCAAACTTGCACTTGCGTACTACCTGTCGATAACGTCTGTATTAAAGTGTATTGAGCTGCCACCGAACCCATTTGGTAGGTTTTTGTAATCAGATTCTTTTGGGTCCCCTTTACTGAAATTGATTTGCTTAGATTACGTCTTCGGTACGGGTAAGAGTTTTTGACAATATGTTCACATCTATGCGTTTCGGTTTACTTTAACTTGTTTTTAGGTTTGCAGGCTGGTTGACACCTCTTTCTTTATGGCTGATTTCCAAACCATGTAAACCAATTAACATTTAGATACTTTATTTACCTAACACTCTATCTCATTCAAATACAATTTGTGTACACCATACGCTATCTCATCCCTGTGGTTGCCACTTATTATTGTTGATGGGAACTCTAGTCTAAATTTGTTTGACATTAATGTGGGTATGGAAGTGTGATTAATTATTGTTGATTGTTCATTTCCCTCTCTGATTTTCCAAATGAGGGGAGGTTATGCATGTTCTTTTTGGTAATGGAGCTTATTTTCTTTAAATATTTAGGGAAAAAGGAACTCCCACTAGAAACGGATTAAGAAAAAAAATTAACATAAAGTTTATCAATATTATCTATAACCGAAAGATTAATTTTATTTTTCCTTGAACTTTCATGCGAGCTATATATATATTTTTGGTTGCATACAGATATGGATAGAGTTATGGGTTATGTTTTCAAGAGAGTGGGCTAAGAGGGGGTCCAACTGAAAAATTATGTATGTCTAATAATCTCAAGCTACTTTAATCTTTTAATGAACTTTTCATTTCCCTTTTTGATTATTTCAAAAGTTGAATCCATGTATGAGTTTTAATGGGAAAGTCTTTCACATAATTGAAAATACAAGTTGAGTATTATGTTATAGGGGAATTTTGAAAGTCAAACATACATCATAGAAAATTAAACTCAAATAGGGAGGATAACAACTTTTAGAGTTGGGTAGAAAAGAGAAGGCAAGAGCTCAATGTTGGGAAGAAGGGTGATAGCCATAGGGGGTATTAAGAATTTTTTTTGGGAGCTAGTAAAGGCATGAAGAATTTGTCTATAGGTTTGTGAGCGAGATTTTAATTGAAGAAATTACCTAAGTGATCAAGTGAGTTGATATTGTGAGAATTCTTGTTACGGTCAGTATTTTTGGAGTCCATAGTAGAGAGATTAGTTAACCAACTTATTCTAGAGCCCTGGAGGGAAATGGGATAACTTGAGGGACTATGTGCCTTTGAGGAGATTCCATTCCTTGGGTTTTGTAGGTTAAGGAGAAAGAAAGTTGGTGACTCATAATTGTTTTAAGAATTAGCATGATATGAGTTTATACTTCATATTAAACTATGAGTGGACAACGGCTAGCCATTGAAGATGATGGCCTCAATCTTCGTAAGATCTACATAAGATACCCTCCACCAAGTACATAGCCTAAATACATGACAAACTACTATGCAAACTCACATTTTCATAATAGTGTGGGACACTACATCACGAGTTGAACCCAAAAAATAGAGAAGTATGGAAAGAAAAAGAATATTCTAGCCACACATTCGAGAAATTAGGTGAAAATGATATACGATGTGGATGAAAAGATTATTTTCACATTAGTACAAAAGGAGGTGAATCTAAGTAGCCTTCAAAAATAAGAAGAAAAGGAGATAACAAAGCTATTATATCAAAATCTAAGTCAAGAAGAACAAGGGAGATGCTTTATTTGAATAAAGTTCATGGGCTAATCTCATAGTAGTGGATTTAGTAAACAAACTTGGATTTGAGGTTCACGATCATCCTCACCTATATCTATTATGATGGGTAAATAAGGATGCAGAGATAAAGATAAAAAAAATAGTGCAAGGAAAAATATTCTAAGTGTTGATTATATTAATGAAGTAGGATTGGATGTAGTACCGCTTGATGCACGTGGAGTCATGTTTGGGAGTCCTTACATTTATATGAGGGATGAAATCTTCATGCAAAGAGGTAATTATAGCTACTCCAACAAGGATGGGAAATCATCTAGCATGAATGCAAAGAAAGCAAGTCCAAGTTAAATCAAGCTAAGAAGCTAACTAGTTCTAGCAAAATGTATGTTTTAATTTTTTTAAGAGAAAATCAGTCTAGTGATGAGTCAATGAGGGAAAGGGAATCTCTGGATGGGTGTACTATATCCATACAGGGGAGTGCTTCCCTAAGCCTAAAGGGTTACCACCCAAGAGGGAAGTGGAGCGAAAAATTCAATTATTGCCAAACTCGCCATTGTTAAACATTGATATATATATATATATTATATATATATATATATATATATATATATATATATATATATATATATATATATATATATATATAGCTGCCAAAGTAGGGTTTGATTGAACCAAGTACCTCACCTTGTGGGTCACCCATCATAATTGTCCCAAAGAAGAATGAGACTTGGAAAATGTGCATCAATTACAACAAATTAGAAAAGATTACACTCAATATGTACACTTAAACCCAAGATATACAATTTGTTAAATCAATTGCAGTAAAGGAAATAATTCACAAAGATGGATATCAAATCAAGGTGCCATTAAGTTTGAGCCAAAGAAGAAGACACCTAAAAGACATATTGGAAAACCAAACAAGGTATGTATGAGTGTTTATTCATGCCACTTTGGTTTATGCAACGCGCCAACTATGTTTATGATACAAATGAATGATGTAATATTCCCCCATCTAGATACATTTATTATTGTCTATTTGGATGATATACTTGTTTACAATGCTAGCTAGAAGTATCACATTTCACATTTGATGCAAGTTCTAGAGACATTGAAGAAGCACTAGCTAGTAGTAAATCTCAAGAAATATGAGTTTGCCTACTATTCTTTGGTGTATTTAGGCTATGTGATTAGTGAAAGGGAGCTTAAGTAGATCCTATGAAAATGGAGGCCAGCATGAAGTGGTTGATTCCTACAATTGTGTCTAAGGTTGAGATTTTCATTGGAGTAGCATTATTCATGAGGAAGTTCATAGTTTCATTTTCAATAGTAGTTGCATGACTCTACATCATAAAAACAAGTAGTCAAAGATTTAAGTGGGGGAAAAGTCAATATAAGTATTTGAAGAGTTGAAAAAGAAAATCAATCAGGCAATAGTTATTACATTACCAAAATTGCATAAGTCTGTTGAAGTGGATATGGATGCAAGTGTGTGTGCCATGGGAGTGGTATTAGTGCAAGGAGGAAAGCTTGCATGCTACCATTCCAAAGTATTTTATGGGGTATTTTATCAACTACCCTACCTATGACACAGATTTCTACACTCTAGTACAAGTTGTCAAAAAGTGAAAACGCTATTTAATGGGAAATGCGACCATCATCCATGTTATGCGGAATCTATGATTGTGGATAGAAGCATATTCCCTAGGCCTCGCGTACTGACCTAGAACAACAAGAAGAAAAAGGGACTAATGTTTTCCTTAAAGTAAATAGATAACGTGATGAAGCCTACCTGGGATTTGTCCTATGCTTCGCTCCTTCCTTGGCTTGAATGCTCCCATGCTAGCTTTGATTGCTATAATTAGAACCTTCACAGTCAAATACCAAAAGCTAACTATCCACAAAATCTATTCAACATCATCTAATCACTTTATTCAATAGATCAACATGGTATTGAAATATATGAAACCATAACATCATATATAGTAAAACAAAGAGCTCTTTGCATTAATAGAAATGGAGTGAGTTACAACAAATAATAGGTGTTGATCCTGTAAAAGAGATCCTCCAAGTTGACTTGTACTTTCTTTGCCACAAAGTGCACCTCTAATCACCCTAATGCATGGAAATATATCACTCACATGAGTAGTATAAGGGTACAATCACTCTCCAGAAGCCAACCACTTACCTATGGATGATAATAAATATATAGGTGAAGGAGGTAGTTCATGAATTCTTATCATTTTACCAATATGGGCTTGACATCCACTCTTGATGGGAGGATTAATTCAAGGGACAAGGGATGAAAACTCCAAGATAGGATAACATAGGATTCAAGACTTTCATCTACGGTAAATGGTTACAACATATCCTAGAAGCTTCTGGAAGAAGAGGCTTTAGGATTCTCTCTCTTTTTCCTGAATTTCTAGAAACAACACACCCCTAAAAATGAGCAACTTGCTAGTGATCAACGCAAGTGTAGAGTAGAGCAACTTGGTAGTCAACATTGTCCAATAGGAGGCCAGGGAGAATTGGTCCTTAAAATGACTAAGAAAAGGTGTTTGGAGGCAAAAACTCATGGATTAGAATGAGTCATGCTTAGGGCTTTGTGCAAGGATGATGAAAAGGAGGTCAAAGGATGCTGATTGATCTAGGTGAAGGCCTATTGACCAAATGTGACAAAATGACCTATAATAGATTGCCCCCTAAAGCCCAAAGTCAAAAATGGCAACTTATGACTGAAGTGCTTTACCTTGTGAAAAGTCGAGATCAAGAACAACCCGCGAGATCATCATATGTTACAGTACATTTACATCATGATATCTTTGCTAAGGGAGGCATACCCATAGTCAGTACATAAGCTAACATTACATGTATAATGATCAAAAGACATGTCCATGAATGACTGATGGTGGACCCATGATTGGATAATTGTTTGTATGATCATAGCCATCATACATTGGGATCTTGTATTACTCTTGTAATCACAGCCCAAATGGATGAAAATAGATCTGGGGTCTTTTATATCAATCACACAGGCAACCAATGTATGAGCCTAACCATGTGAATCAATGAGTTGGATTTGAACGTGGTAGATGCCATCTGATTACTGGCCAATGATGTAATTTTTTAACAGATGCGAGAGAAAGCATCGATGATGTTAATGGCTCTCAAGGTACTCTATTACAATATGTATGGAGTGAATAAATGAGTTGATGTCGAACGCCACACATAATGTTTTGGTCGAAGGCCAATGATCTAAACCTGTTGCTAAGAGTGAGAAAACTTTCCATTGATGTCTGCAAGCACCAAGGTACCAAGGGATGTTTCTAAGTCAACTTCCTGGATAATAAGTTAATGTCAGTAGTAAGTGACCCGTCGTAGGACAACCTTGATGTATCCCCCATCAACGAAACAAAATGGGTATGATGCTTTGAGATAGAATGATTAGAATGATGCTGATACAGAACTAGATTAGGAAAGGAAGACATGGTATGAAGGCTTAAGAGTATTGTAGCAGATATTGACTTACTGACTTCTCTTGAACATAGTGGCGACACTGAATAGAGTTGGTAGCATTAATTCAAAACTAAAAATGGAGGATCGGAAATGGTATGATAAGACACGTATATTTCGCAACCCGATATCGATGGAGATGAAGCAGAAACATGTCATGTTCAAGAGAGACTCGCTGCCATTAACTAATGGAGTACCATATTTTCCCAATTTTCCCAACCATACTAGTCAATACCTCTATATTTTTTAACAATATTAAGGAGGATAACATATCCTTGATAAGTAAGTTCATCATTTAGATGAATTCCTCTAAGAATGTTTAACAAAACCAGATAAGGAGTGGTTCGGTCCCATCATGAACATCGAGTCAATCACTGTTTGATGTTTTAACAAGTCCAAAGAAGGTATAACTCGACATATTTTTCATATTTAGAGAGTTTGAAAAAGAGGTGGAAAAGAAAACTCTCGATGTTCTTTTTCGTAGATAGTCCCTTAAGTTCGAAAAGGCATAAAATAATACCCAGGAGAACCTCTTATCCATGTTCGACTAAGGTATTCATTTTTCATAGTTAGTCTATATCAGTCTAGAAAAGGGTTTAACTTATATTGAGTAGACATAGTTTCATTTACTTTAATGAGTTCGAAAAGATAGGTGCTCTACAATATTTTCATATTTTTGGAGTCTAAAAAGAGCTGAAAGAGGAATCCCCTTGGAGGAACGAGTGGTATAAAGGGTAACAATTGGTTCTGGTGATGATGGACCTGCTCAAAACATGCAAAGGTTAAGAGGTAGGGTAACAAGACCACTCATCAAAGCGGTTCCTCAAGAAATGGTAAAACAACCAAGTGAAAGCATATGACCAGCCAAGCAAATGGTGATGGTTTTATTTTTTCACAAGGTTGAAACATGAGAAAAACTATGCTTGAAATAAATTTGCATGCCCCTAGCATAATGACTCAATTTGAGGTACATGCACGCCCCCCCCCCAAGCTTCATTTCATCCACCTATGTAGACTATCGGTTAATGACATGTGGATGGAATGAAGGTTCATTTACGAGGTCAAGTGAAAGACTCGACTTAGAATTTATGAGATCTAATCAAAGACTCGAATTGGAAGGGGATCTGTTTCATTTTTTAATGAGCTTGACACAAGAAAATGAACTTTTATTGAGGTACCTTGTTTCATTTTTTAAGGAGCTTGACACAAGACAAGGAACTCTGCTCCAAGAACCTTGTTTCATTTTTTAATGAGCTTGACAAAAGAAAAGGAACTCTGCTCCAAGGATCTTGTTTCATTTTGTAGGGAGCTTGACACAAGAAAAGAAACTCTGCTTCGAAGAACCTTTATTCTTTTTTTAACACGCTTGACACAAGACAAGGTACTCTGCTCTAGGAACCTTGATTCATTTTTTAACAAGCTTTACATGAGATAAGGAACTCTACTCCAAAATCAAATCATGGTCTCCAAGAGACCATGGCTTCCAAGAGGTTCTCATCAGATGGAAGAACAACACTCTAGAAGGGATACATATCAAAAGATCCAATGGAAATATTAGACTCCAATGCCCATAGTAAATGATACACTACATCACCTACTAGATTATTAGTAGATGTGGGCATGGAACATGTTGCCACATAATTAACCTATGGCGGGGAAGATACCACTTGCATATAAGGACCATTTAGGGAATTTGGTTGATTGGGAGTCAAATTAGGACAAACGAACACAAGTTGCTCAATAGTCACGATTCTTCCTTCATGCGGGAAACACATCACATGAAAGAGTGAAGAGACAAGAGATCCCATGACATAAACATGGCCACGCACAAGGAATAAATTAAAATCCAAAGGGCCCTAGACTACCATCACATTGATATAGATAGTCTTTCCTCCTAAAGTAATAGGCAACTTAGGAAGGATCCCTAACAGTTGAGTACTTCCTCTGTTAAAATCTAACATATTCTGGGTAACAGGCACAAGATGAGCAAAACCTAAAGCTTGCCAAGTAGTTGACGAAGAATACTAACATATGTGCCTTCATCTATGATTGTGCTAGGTATGGCCAAATTATGGTACTATGATTTGGAAGGGCACACAAGAAGGAATATGATATCCTTCCAGTCGACTCTAATAAAAGGAAGTGACCATACTACTTGGAGGGGGTATCATGAGAACAAGAGAAATTCTCCCTTGTGCTATGGGAATTGGAGAAATTCTCTCCAGTGTTATGGGAATGGGAGGATTTCCCAGTTGTGTCATGGGAATGGGAGAAATATCCCCTAGTTCATTGTAACGTGAAGAAATGAGAAGAACCTGTGCGATATGAACTTCACTTTCTACGGGAAAGGTATGATAAAATGAAGGTGGAATTGAGTCAACAATTTTATCAACCAATGGTTGGTTGGGAGAGGACTCATGGGATTCACATTCAGAGGGAGTGGGATTGATTGGATTCAGATTCTGATCAATCACTTCATCAACTAATGGAGGATTGGGAGAAAGATTCTAGTAAGGGGCTGGAAGTCATGACTGAGAATCTATAAGGTTTTATAACACTTTTGAGGCTTCATCTATATAAGTAAAATGGTGAATAAGATGATTCCCTTCACATAACCTATAGAGAAACTTGACTTTACCCTTTTCCCATGGACCTTACTATCACTAGTTGATGGTTTATCACTAGCATGATCTCCAGAGGATGATGACAAAGGATGATGTGAGCCTGTAGACCACACTTCTAATATCTTGGGAATAATAGGGCAATATCTATGAAGGTGTTCACCCTTACAAAGAATGCAAGGGAATTTAACTTTGGGTGGCTGATTGGAAGGTTCCTCCATACTAGTTGCATCCATAACAATGGTTTCTTAGCTGTTCCCCTACTTATTTTTCTTCTTCTTAATCTTCCTTTTCTTCTTCTTCTTATGCACCTGGTTACTAACATTGAGGCTTTCACCATATGAAGAGGAAGAAGAGGAAGAAGAGGAATAAGATCAAAAAGGTATAGAAGGAAAAGGGTCAGTTTTAAGATCAACTTGAGGTTGATATTTTTTAGGTGGAGGAGAACTTGGTGGTGAGCCTTGGTATTGCACCAAGAGTGCTGCAACTCCTAAGGACTCCTCAACTCTAATGATCAACCTAAGGTTCCTACAAACTTCGAGGTGATAGTGCTATATGCATGATATATGGGATTCTACTCACACCACCCTCAACTAGGACATTTGATCAAAAGTGCTTCAAGACCATTCCTCCTACTGAATTAAAATGAAAAATAGCTAATGAAGGTGCAACTTAGAAGCTAACTATAACTATGAAAAGGGAAATTCTATTAACTTGAACTTGCAAATGTTATTGAATCAATTCATGAAAAGACAAGAGCTACAATACTTGCATAAAGGAAGCTACATTATCTTGCAAGCAACCATCAAGTTATCAAATCTTCTTGTAGACAAGAAGCTAACCTACCAATCCATAACTCAATATTCTATGTATAATCTAACTAGTTTACACTTCCATATAAATTAATGTTCTATTTGTGCCAAATATGTGATAAGGAAACTTATGTTACTCTGTTTTGTAGTGAAGGAAAAGGAGGTTTTGGAGTGGCCTAGGAGCTTCCCTTGATCATGGAGTCACAACTGGGGGTAAATATCCTTATAAACTAAGACCAAATTGCAGCAAGGGTCAAAAATTGTGAAGGAATAGGATGCTACAGGTGTCCTACAAGAGGCTGTTATAGGTTCCTTGTATTACTATTAGAAGGCATGTTTTTCTACAAGAAGGCTGTTGAGAAGGTTTAGGGGGTGGAAATTATGGGTTCAAGGCATGGAAAGGTGGATGGAGGTTGAGGTAGATGAGTGAATGGTGGCCAAATCCCTTAGCCAATCTCAGAGCCTTTTGAAGGCTTGTTTTGCACTAGGTGGGATACTCTCGGTGATCTAGGAAAATGATCTCATGAATAGAACTTTTAGGGAAGAATTTGGGATTCATAAGAGAAGGCGAGGAAGTCTAAGATGGAGGCGGTGAAGGTGACCTTGCCTATAGATCCAAACAACCTTGCAATCATCACATGCATATACCCATTTATCATTAACAAAATAAAACAACTAGTAGTGGAAAGCTGAGTTGAATTTAAATGCTATCAAATCTATGAAAAGACTTTTATCTAATCAATATATCAACTCCTAAGGTATACTAAGCACATGAAAAACAAGATGACCAACATAAATATTCTTCCAAGAAATCATAAACATAATATTTTTGGATTGTTGTTGTAAATCCTTCTATTCATTCTCCCATGAGAGAGATGAGGTAGAGGTTGCAATCACATATTTTTGATGGATTATTCTCTAATGAAATGCAAGAAACTAATAAGCACTCTGAACTAAAAAGAGATACAAATACACAAGAGGGACCTAAGCCATTAGGGTTGGGCCCAAATGTAAGAGCCTTAACCCTCTAGAACTGACTCAGTGATGAACCAATAAGCAACTTCTCATTATCATTGATTCAATGTCTAATAGATCTCATAACAGTAAAAAATAATAGTGCCAAATACTCGAGTTCGATAACTACCTAGCTGAAAACAAAACTCGAATCCTAATGAGCTCTTTTACAAGCTTATTTATACAAGAGTGTAGCCACAACAACTCCTTAGAAAATAAGAATATTTGTTTCCCACAACTCAAGAATGGTGGATCTTGTTCCTCATTAATTGCACTTGCTTAGCTGCCAATGACCTCGAGCTAATGAGAGAGAGTGTTGTGATCTTAGTTTGATTGAAGGGGTTAAAGAGGTGGAAAACCCCCTAGAATCTTTCCTTGTTGTCTACTCTGATCCCGTGCATAGAAATCATCTAAAAGATGCTCCATTTCCTACAATTAAACCATATTAGGCCATATGACATAGAAAACATCTTTTACCCTTCTCACAAAGCATAATATGACAAAAAATGTAAATAAATGTGAGAAAGATATAGTTATAAAGTTGGAGCATGGAATCATGACCCTTATAATGTACCTATTGATGAGCCTCATCACCTGTTTGGGAAGTAGTTTGGACATTCAGAACCATAGGGGTCGAAAACAATCAAACTGGAAAACCAATGGTAAATCCAGGAAGGGACAAATTTTTCATATAAGAAGCACCAATATTTCCAAAACAAGGAAAAGGACTAGGATTTCCATTAGAGGTGTTTCCTTGATTGGTGTACTTGGGAACTTTTTCCATTAGTCTCAACCTAAGATCTACCGAGGAGCTTTTCCACGAAGACGATGTTATTCCATGGTCAGTTAATTGATTTTATAAATTAAAAACACGAAATAAAACAAAGGGGTAACTAGGCAAAAAGATTTACCAAGCAACCCTAAACTGAAATATTGGAAAACCAAGGACTTAACATATGTGCAAGAAATCTCCCTGAATATTGTGTTCAATTTATCATGGTAGACAAGGCGACCGACTCGGTTACCTATGGTGATGATAGAAACCTATGGTGGACTTCCAAAATATACTCGATTAATTATGTGATTTTGCCGAAAATTCTCTAAACAAATGTTATGGATCACATAAGTCTAAATTCATTGAGTATATGGAAGTGCAGTCTTTAGTAGTTTTGTCTAATGCGTAACCATTCGATGAGTGTGTTCCCATATACTTATCATGCATGGAGTGCCATCCGATATACTTGAAGGTACGTGGAGAACAATTTTATACACTTATGTACGTGGAATAGGATATCACCCCTGGATTGTAACACTAACAAAAAATGATAGCTCCTATGTTTAAAGATGCCAGAACAAGTCGCTAGCATAGACCTCTAAATGTTTGAGTTAAGTTTCCAGTGCTCCTTAGGTTAATTGAGATGGATTTTAGAGTTGATCTTGAATTATGTTTCGATTTCAAGGCTCAAAACACACCTATGATGCAACTAATGTGACAAAAAGGAATCTTTTCATTTTCCTTTTAACAATGGAAGGCCTAACTAATTAGGGGAAGAAGAAATCAACCAACAATGCAACAATCAATCTCTTCAATTTCACTATTCCAATCAAAATCAAAGCCTTATATGAGATGCAGAGAGATTTTTCTTTTCTTTTCTTTTATTTTAACGTTTCGAATGCAAAGAAACATATGGATGCAACTTAATCGCTAATGAAAAGAAACCACACATAATTTAACTCTAATGTAAAAGTGTATTTTCAAATTCAACAATTAGTTTATGCATACAACCCGAATTTGGCAAGAAGAAAGAAAGAATGAAACGAAGTCTTATAAAAGAAGTGATGTCACTTAGAGGTGATTAACACTCATACATAATTTTCAAGCATGAAAGAAAAAACATTCAATTTCACACACAAAGCCCTACATGTGAATGCATAGATTTTTCTTTTCAAACCACTTAATTTTTTAAAATGAAGAAAATTGAGATGCAACGTTTAATCACTAATTCAAACAAGCTTTTCAGAACGATGACTAGAACACCAATTCATGTAAGCATTCAATGATCAAACAAAATCAGTTTACAAATGACCTAATGATAATAACAAAGGAAAAACTAAACAAATCCTTACCGGAGGCACTAAAAAAAATTAAAGAAAACAAAATGGAGGCTTCAGAGAGACAATAAGGCACTCAAAGACTCAAGGAAGAACAACTGGAAAAAGGCTAATCAGAGAGAAAATAAAGTCAAAAGGAAGTTTATGCATGAAGGGGGCCAACATAGGTGCAAAGGAGGCACCAGTGCTATGAAATGCAGGCTCAAAGAAGGTTCAGCTGGGGTGCAACACTTTGTCACAAGACCAGAGGGTGGTGAGGGGATGCAAAGTTCTGACACAAGGATTGCAATTGAAACTCAATGAAAGGTATTCCTAGTTCTGTTCTTGACTGAATAAGACAGTAAATGTCTGAAGAAAAGGTAAGACAAGAATAATTGACAAATAAACCACCAAGGGAATACATCGATCCAAGTATTGTGACCAATTTGTTATGCAAAATCTACGACTACGGAGAGAAGTATCTTTCCTAAGCCTAGTGGATTGACCTAGAACAACAAAAAGACAAAGGCACTAATGTTTTCCTAAATTAAATTGATAACACGATGAAGTCTACCTGGGATATGTCGTATGCTCCGCTCCTTCATTGGCTTGAATTCTCCAATACTAGCTCTGATCACTATAATTAGAACCTGCAAAATTAGATAAAAGAAGCCAATGAGCCAAAAAATCTATGAAACATCATCTAATCACTTTAGTAAATAGATCAACATGGTATTGCAATATATGAAAACATAACATCATATATAGGAAAACAAAGAAGTCTTTGTATTAATAGAAATGGAGCGAGTCACAAACAAAAATAGGTGTTGATCATGTAAAAGAGCTCCTCTAAGTTGAATTGTCCTTTCTTTGTCACAAAGTGCATCTCTAATCACCCTAATGCATGGAACGATATTTCTCACATCAGTAGCATAAGGGTAGAATCACTCTCCAAAATCCAACCCCTTACTTATGGATGACAATAAATATATAGGTGAAGGAGGTAGTTCATGAATTATTATCCTTTTACCAATCTGGGATTTAGATCCACTCTTGATGGGAGGATGCGCTCAAGGGATAAGGGATGAAAAATCCAAGGTAGGATAAGATATGATTCAATAATTTCATCTGAGGTAAATGGTTACAACAGATCCTGGAAGCTTCTAGAAGAAGATGCTTTAGGATTCTCTCTCATTTTCCTGAATTTCTAGGATCAATGCACCCCTAACACTAAGCAACTTGCTAGTGATTAACACAGGTGCATAGTAGAACAACCTGGTAGTCAGCATTGTCCAATAGGAGGCCAGGGAGAATTAATCCTTAAAATGATTGAAACAAGGTGTTTTTAGGCAAAAACTCATGGATTAGAATGAGTCATGCTTAGGGCTTTGTGCAAGGATGATGAAAAGGAGGTCAAAGGATATTGATTGATTGAGGTGAAGGCCTATTGACTAGATGTGACAAAATGGCCTATAACAATCCACATAGAACATCATTTTCTATAGTACCTACAGGCCTACAATAAGCTACAACATAACATTACAAATTTATGAGGTTCTTATAATAGCTTTACCTAGTCATTAAGTACAATAAGAGTGGCAGAAACAGATTAGAAAAGATGCTTTCAATTCCACTCACATAAAAAATTTATAGCTTTGGGAACTCTTATGCACATGGATCATTTTACCCATGATGCATACAAAGATCCTTATACAAAAGATGATGCCTACAATGAGGTGTTTAAGTAGCTATAGGGTCAGAGCCATGTGGACGATGGCGATGTACAATTAACTATAATCTCTAAAGTGGGTTACTCTATAGGGTATGAAAGATTTGTGTTCCTAAATGTGAGTGACTATATTTGATTGGAGAGGCCCACACCTCAAAGGTTGTATGTCATTTTGGTGTTGACAAGACAATTTCCAACTTACAGAGGTATATGTACTTACCAAAAATGGAAGAAGATGTAGCAAAGTTCATTAGAGGATGTATATTTTGTTGTAGCAATAAACCTAATATTGGGAATTAGGGTTTATACCATCCCTTACTTGTACTTTCTCATTCTTGGGAAAGCATTTCCATGGATTTAATGGGAGGTTTACCGATTATTGGGAAGGGACATGACTACCTGTTTGTGGTGGTTGATAGGTTCAACAAGATGTGTGTTCTATGCCTTGTAAAAAGACCATCAAAGGGTAAAAAACAATAAACTTGTTCATTGGATAGTTATGGTTGCACTTTCGTGTAATACCCCTTAATAACAATAAAAATAATAGTGATAAATAAATAAAATAATATAATATTAAAATATAAGTAAATAAATAATAAACAATAAATAAAAGATAATAATAGTAAATAAATAGTAAACCATAAAGAGAAGATAATAATAGGAATAGTAAATCATAAAGAAAAGATAATAATAGTACATAGCAAATAATAAAGAAAAGATAACAATAGTAAATAGCAAATAATAAAAAAAAGATAACAAGTAAACCAATAATAAATAATGAGAGAATATAAATAAATTAAATAAATAAAATAGAAATAATAATTTGAGTTTTAATTAAATATATATAAAAAGTAAATTATAAAAAATAGTAAATAAGTAACGTTACAAAAAGAAAAATGAATAAAATAAGACAAGAATTAATTAGAGAAATATTAAATTAAATAAAATTTAAATAAAAATAAAAGTTGGCATGTTGGACACAATGAATTGTGGATGCCTCTATTTAATGGACAATAAGGAAGATGATATCAATCCCATCCTTTATCCATTCTCTTGAGAGAAAGCGTTGCTGAGACAAAGGATTCCCTGGAAGTCGTACATGTGATGAGGGCTCACTGGGTGGCCATTGTAGAAATATTATGTGCAGTTGAGCCTACGGTGGGTGGAGATTCGTCCCCTAATCTTTATTGCGGTCAAAAGAATTCAAAGAGCATTCAACTCCCAAAAAGGCACAATTAAGGAATATTATTGTACAGGTAAGTGTCTCTACTTGTGTTTTTTGAAATTCTATGCTAATTAATTGAGTAGATGTGTTGATTATAAATCACATAATTGATCTAACTAGTTGTATATTTAAATTATGGGTTGTTACATATGGTATCAAATCCTAAGTTCAACCCTTAGGGCCTATGGGCATTTTAATGTAGAAAACTTCGATTATTTCTAGAATTTCCAATTACTGTTTCCATAGGATAATACTCCCCAGAGTTTTATTGTCCATCGTCAACTTCAAAAAGATTGCAATTGCTTAAAAAATTTCTATGTAACCTCTAGGTAGAAGTTTGAAAGAAAATAATATATTTAAACATGAGTTTCAATAATTTTGCTTCTAATGACAAAGAAGAATTTAGTGAGAAGGATTGAAAAATAAATACAATTTTTAAA
>APFE031553199.1:27915-66420 GCA_000404065.3 Pinus taeda | reverse complement strand
AAAATGATAGTCTTCATGTCTTTAAAACTCATTGGCACAATTTCTGCTCTATGAATAGATGTTCTGATGTCGAACATAGTAGGAAATTGTTGACTCAATGGCCATTAATGAATGCCACTAGTCAACACGAGAACTCTCACCATTGATGACAATGAGAGTCAAGATGCCCAAACACATCTTGCTAGGTACGAATAATTTTGTTGTTGTCGAGTACCTAGAAGATTTGATGAAAAAGGGACATTAATGTATTCCCATTGTTCATCGGCATGAGGACTTGCCATTTAGGCATGCAAGCCTCAAGGTGTTTTTTACAAGGATTTTAGACTCAAAGGACTATGATCTCAATAATTTTCACTGAAGCAGGGTTTATTTGCGAAATGAAAACGATAGGAAAAGGAAAATGAAAATGGAAGATGACAAATGAAAATAATAATGACAATGGGAAATAAGCATGAAAGTAAGTGTCTTGCTTTTATTTGTGGAGTGGACGGAAAGTGTATGTGAATGAAGGAAAATGAACAACTGACTCTTGTTGGGAAAAATAATTATGGCTTGCTTTAAATTGCTTGGTTGGATTTATAATTCAAAAGGGAGGAAGAGTAATGGTTTTGATGAATATGGACATGGAATTATTCTTATGTTTCTCATTAGATTGATCTTTTGAAGACCAATTGTCGTCAAAATTTAATATTGTTGATCATTCAATCATCCTAAACCTACAAAAAAAAAACTTGACACAAAAAACATAAGTGTGTTAAAAAAGAAATAGCTAATTTCTTTCTGATTCTTACGCAAAAATTGAATGTCAAATGAAACAAAGTAAGGAAAATCAAAAGTGTTATATTCAGTCCAATTCGTGATATCGATAACAATCCATTTTTAAGAAATAACCATGAAAAATAAATCAACTCTCTATTATTGGATGACTTCATGCACTATGCTCAGTAAAACGATTGGCAACAACACCAAAATGTTCAGTCAATTTAATGTCTTAAATTGCTAACATAAATTATCGACCATGGTTAGTAAACTGATGAAGTGTGGTGCACAATATGTGCTTAGTTAACCTTGTTTATTACTTCATTGAGTATGTTTTTGTATTGTTTTGAGGGTATTTTATTTTATGCCTAATGATTTTAATGGATTTTAAGTGTCAATGATCAACTAAGTCTAATGGATGTTTAATATAAAAACTAATTTCTAAGAAGGAAGAAAAGGAAATGCACTTCAACTAACTTAATTTGCATAAAATAAAATCAAAAACTTGAATGGTTAGTCTAATCTAGGCTGGCACTGTGTCTATGATAAGTAGAGAATTATTCTAGATACAATCGTATTCATTGATAAGATGAAAATGAAATCACTTCCTATCTTATCCTTGAAAACTCTTGATAAAAAATAAAACTAAGCCTATTCTATGAAATGAAAGCAAGCAATATAGAAATAACTATGTTCTACTGCATGCTCAAATACTATTGTGAACATTCAATATAGGAAGATGTCAAAATCATCTTCTTGAAATGCCTTAAGCAATTGAGAATACATTAGATGTGATATAAGAAAGAATCATAAAATCATGGAAAGGAAAACTTGCAACTACTATGTGATCTAATGCATCTTATGCAACCCAAATTGGAAGAACTACCTTCTTAGACTTGTTGATCATGAGATTACACAATAGATGAAAGCTTAATCTAAAAAGCGTGACAAAAGCATAAGGAAAGAAACTACATCACTATTTATTCTTAATGCCTCAAGCAACAAATATTGGAAAATAGCTGAATGCTACCTTCTTTAGAAGCTCTTTGGAAAACATAGGGTTAAACAGTGAATGCAAATTTGAATCTAAGAAAGCATTGTAAAGACATGTGAAAGAAAACTAATTCACTGTATGCTCTAATTCTTCAAGAAATCCAATTTTAGAAAATAGATAAAACACTACTTTCTTGAGATGCTCTTAGGAAACATAAAATTACATAGTGAGGTAAATCTACATTTGAAAAATAAAATAACATTTGCAATGGAAAGCTAAACTATTTGCATGAATCAAAGTAAAACAAACTAATTAATCTTACAAATTTACAAAGGGATGCACATGGTTGATGGGGGCTCTTCGATTATCCAATAGCATTCCAACTCGTAAAACTCACATTTCCATCTCAAGCCTTGTTACAAAACATTCTATAATTATTTCTCTTCTTTTCCTCCTTTTAGCCGCTTTGATAGGAGAAAACTTCCTCTATTTATACAAAAAGATGAAAAGCTATCTCATTAATGAGAGTCCATGAATCTCTCCCTATATCTCTAGAGTTACAATCAAAATAGGAAATGATAAGGCACATGTCTTTTTAGAGTTGCAATACAAATAGGAAATGAGACACATATCCTTATGATCCCATGATCTTCTCCAATCAAATTCGAATTTGGTTTTGAGAGGCCACATAAAGGTCTTTTAGAAGCTTCCTTTTGACCTACACATGTCAGCAATCTCATCCCACTTGTTAGGTATAAGCATATGCACATTATTTTCTAATTTTTAACCATAAATTCATTTAAAAATGCTAAGAATTGATAAAGTTTGGAAAAACATAAAAGTGGCCCAATAATGATAATGGTAAGGTAAATGTAATGAAATGGAGGTAAATGTAATGAAATAGAAGTGGAGTGAACATGACAATATGGAAATATAAGTGAAAATGTAATGGAAGTGAATGGCAATTTCAAGGCCCAACAGGTATCAAGCATGGATTTAACAATCAGGACATAAAGTAAAAGGAGGAAGACCACATAACCCACATCTGATTCATGCCACCATAAACCATCACCAGACCGAGCACCAAGCCATAGTTGTGAAGTCCACAAGTATAATAAATAACATTCCTCTATCTGTGTTAATTGATCCAAGTGTCACTGATAGTTTTATTTCTCTTTCAACACTACTTAGATGTGGATTGATAGCTTATGAGAAAAGAAATTTTAAGATGGTAAAAATGGCATCAAGTTATCAACAATCAGTAGGATCGCTGGTAAATTATTGCATTGTTAACATTGGGGGATGTGACACAAAGATGAACCTGTATAGCATGGCTCTAGGGACTTATGACTTAGTTGTGAGAATTGATTGGCTTGAACCTCATCAAGCTATAGTGGATTGCTATAATAAGATAATTTTGTTCAAAATGACTAGGGAGAACCCACAATAATCGAGGGAATTAAACATGATGTTACATTGTGCCTCATATTAGACAAGAAGGTTAATAAGTGTATGAGGAAATGATGCAATATTTATGCAGTAGAGGTGGTTCATGCTGATGGGAAGTCCTCTAATAAGTTTCACCCGCTACATTTTGAATTTGCAGATGTATTTCCTCCATAGCTACTAGGCTTTCCTCTTGTTCGAGAAATTAATTTTTCCATTTCCTTGAAACTAGGAACATAAATCATATCACAAACACCTTATTGAATGACTATCCTAGGGCTTAATGAGGTGCATATACAACTTAAATAATTGTTTGATTAAGGATTCATTCGACCCAGTGTATCTCGTTGGTGTGCACCAGTGATCTTTGTGAAGAAAAAGTATGGAACTCTTAGTTTATGTATTGATTACTAAGATCTAAACAAAGACACCAATCGAAACAGGTAACCCATGCCTCTCATAGATGACCTCTTTGACCAACTAAAAGGAGCTTCAGTATTTTCCAAGATAGGCTTACAGCCAGGTTACCACCATCTAAGAATCAAAGAGGTGGAAATACCTAAGACAACATTCATAACACAATATGAACACTATTAGTTCATTGTGGTGCCATTTGGTTTGACTAATGCTCCAGAAGCATTCATGAACTTGATTAACAATGTTTTCAAAAGATACGTGGACCATTTTGTTCAAGTTTTCTTCGATGGAATCCTCATTTATTCCTGCAATGAGAAGGAGCATCAAGAGCACTTGAAATTGGTACTTCAATGTCTTAGAGAACATAAGATATATGGGAAACTTACTAAGTGTTCTTTCTTTGAGAAGGAAATTTAATATCTAGGTTGTACCATTAGTGGGAAAGACATTGCAGTGTATCGCAACAAGATTGAAACTCTAATGGATTGACCTACTCCTAAGAATTTCAAATAAGTACACAACTTTATCAGGATGGTAGGCTATTATAGAAGATTTGTAGAAGGATTCTCATGGATATCCAGTCCCATCAAAAACCTCGAAAGGAAAGGAGTTAAGTTTGAATGGATAGGTGAGTGTGAGAGAGCATTCAATGAGCTAAAATGATGATTAACAACTGCCCCAATATTAAAGGTGCTTAACATGGACAGGGAATTTCAAGTATGCATAGATGCATCAGGAGAAGGATTAGGTGCAATCTTGATGCAGGATGGAGGGGTCATCACTTATGCTTCATGTAAACTCAAGACCCATGAAATCAATTATGCCACACATGATATAGAATTAGTTGTAGTTGTAATGGCCTTGAAACTATGGATACCTTATCTAATGGAGCATCAATTTGAATTAAGAACGGATTATAAAAGTCTTGAGCATATCTTCATCCAAAGGACCTTAATGCTTGACAACGATGTTGGAGTGCGCTATTTAGTGAATACGATTTTAGGATATCCTACATCAAGGGGAAGGAAAGTAAGGTTGTGCGTGCTTTAAGTGGGATACCCAAAGTTCATTCAATATTATCATTAAAGTTAGGCCTGAGAATCCGGATTCTAAACCACCTAATAGGGGACCAACAATACCAACAAATAAAATTTTCCGTAAAAGAAGGAGTACTAGTGGCATCCAAGTGGGAAGGATACACCTTAGATAATGATGGATTGCTATTATATAAGGATAAGATATACATGTTGGATGATGATGAACTTCATAAATTAATAATGAAGGAAGCCCACCAAGCTCCATATGTTGCACATCTAGGAGTCTAGAAAATGTATGTGGATTTAAAATAACTATTTTTCTAGACAAGAATGAAAAAATATATAACATAGTTCATTGCTAAATTTTTATAAAGTCAACAGGTTAAAGTTGAACATCGTCACCCTGCAGGTCTTTTACAACCCCATAATACACCAAAAACTAAGTGGGAAGTTGTTTTGATGGATTTTGTTGGAGGCTTACCTATGACTTCCCAAAGACATGACTGCATTATGATCATTGTTGATAAATTAATGCAGTGCTCACTTCATTCTAGTTAAGAGCGCCTTTGAGGCACTAGCTATTGCTTAAGTTTTCCTATAATAAATAATTATCCTTCATGGATTTCCACGGAAAATAATATCCGACAGAGATGCACATTTTACTTCTAGAATTTATCACCCTTGGTATTTGTGATGGTTTATGGGCTAGGGCAACCCGTCCTTCTAGACTTGGTCCAAATATATTAAAAACAATGTTTTATTCCATGTACGCTACTTTTCCATGAGATAAAAGTGTGTACATGGGGGTTAGTCAATACCCAACCCGTGTTTATGTGTTAAAAGACTTAAAAAAATTAAATTTCCTTAATTATGGGTAGAGTTCACGGGTTTTACCTATTGATTACCTCCTTTTTCTCGTGGCCCAACTGTTTCCCAACTAAAAAACTACAACAAGAAACACTCATACAACTCAGGCAAAATGCTTATATAAACAAACTACGTAAGAGCGACCGTACCCGGATTTCCTTCATTTGAGTAGGTCCCACAGGGTTCAGACCCTCTTCAACTCCCTATGTTCTTCAAACCTAAAAATCGTCCAATTTGAACATACATAGAAGTATAGAAGTAAAGCATATTCAAAAAATTTGACTTTATATCATATAAGCAAATGATTGATCATACATCAAAACAACATTCATATATGAATTACAACATAATTTAATGCATAAACAAAGTTAATTTCGGAAACAAGACAACATTTATTTTATTGCATTAAGCTATAAATAACATGGAGAGAATTCACCTAAGTCTTCTTCTTCTGGCTCCAAGTGGAACCGTCTTCCAGATTCGTCCTATCCCAACCTTCAACAATCTATTTCCATAAGCAACACCATGATATATCAATCAAGAGGGAGAATATCTATAATCAAGGAAACAAGGGTTTCCTGAAGCTTGGGAAAGCGCATGAGGCACAGGGATTCATCAGACTCAGTCATGGATAATCTTAGTATAATAACTCTATCTCTTCTCCTCCTTTAGGCCTTTCCATAGAAGTCTATTTATACTTCTCCCAATTAGTTTTTTAGTTGGGAAACAGTTGGGTCATGGGCAATAGGAGGTAATCAACAGGTAAAACCCTTGCACTCCACCCATAATTAATGAAATTTAATTTTTTAAAGTGTTTTAACACATATACACGGGTTGGGTATCAGCTAACCCGTGTGTACATGCTTTTATCTCAGGGAAAAGTAGCGTATAGGGAATAAAACACTGTTTTTAATATATTTGGACCAAGTTTGGAAGGAGGGGTTTCCCTAGACCATAAACCAAGTATCACAAATACCAATGGTGATAAATGGTTCTATAACATATGCCCCCAATATATGATGTTAGAAGGGGTACATGATGGCCGAAATGTATTATGTATATGGAAAGAATATTTTCGAAATTGAGAAGGACTTCACTAGAATTCAGCCTGCCAAGCCATCAAAAGAGATCAGAAAGAAAATGATGTTTGAGGTGGGCACACCCATGCTCAGAGAAAGTAAAGCATGTCCACATATCAAGTGCAAGAAGATCTTATATGTATACAAGTATAAAGAATTGAAAGTACATAATGAATCATATGATCGTGATCGAAAAAGTACATGTTTGAATATCACATATAAGAACATGATCAATGATGCTGAAGGATGGAGCTGATCACTGATGTCAAAAAATAATCCCAATAGTACCAAATGAATATGATGGAATAAAATTATACTACATCACAACTTGGATGCCAGCATATGAGATGTCGCTGTGAAGAACTGCAACATATACAATGGATGGTGTCAACTAGCAACAACAGGAGCAACTAAAAAGTGAACCAAAACACATTGATGCAACCTGAGGTCTTCACCGACTGCCATGGCACATTTCTACACAATGGGAATAAATGATCTGAGGTTGACCACGTGAGAAATCGTTTGATTACCATTCATTGATGTATACCGTTAACAAAGGCAAGACTACTCATTGATAATGAAAATGAGAGTCAAGGTTACCCAGTACAATTTAACAAGTGCAAATAAATGAGTTGAAGTTGAACACTTGGAAGAATCTATCAATCAGGGGACAGTGATGGTTTCCCACTATCGATAGCGAAGGAATCTACCACTGATGACTGCAAACCCCAAGGTATTGCTAGATGGACTCTAGATCTTTGTCCCAGAGCAAAATGAGCTATAGTCGATAGGAAAATATCTGCTAGAAGGAAGGCATTAAGGAATCCTTCATCAATCTAGCGTGAGTGTAACCCATAGGCCAATAATGTGGAAGGAATCAGACGAAAAAGATGTAGTAACCCAACCGAAGCACATTTCCGGCGTATAGAAGATGTAGCTAGTGCACGATAGAAACCCTTTGAACCAACCAATAATGAAAGTTGACACAAAGGCGAGGAATCCACCAATAGGGTCAAATGGAAACCAAGGCACTGAACGAATCCCAATGTGTGATATTGAAAGCTAATGTTGAACACAAGGGAAACTACTCAGTCAAAGACCCATGATATTGATCAATGTTGAGCACAAGGTGACCTATCAATAATGAAAATAGGGCCAGGGTACGGCTCTAGGCCCACCCTCAGAGCAATATGTCGTTGTCAATAAGGACAAGACCCGCCATAAAGTAGTCAATGGAGACCTTCTCAAACTGGCACGAGCAAAGGACTAATATAACTGATGTGATGACAAGCATGACACTGACAACCAGGGATGGCCGACTGAAAAATAGGTCAGAAGACACCACAGAGAGGCAGACTCAAGCTTACTTCCCTTGAACAAAAGCATGACTCAATGACGACTATATGGCAACATATGATAACTCTGTATAAGTTTGTCATGCAGGAGGCATGAGAAAACTCTCCATATGATTGGAAGAGGTAACCAGTCAGAGGAGTACTGACTCAATGACAAGGTTAAGGCGCATCTAAGTCAAACTAAATCCCACCCACAATGGAGGAGAGACTCTCTTTTGAGTGCTTTGTTCAAGGGCAACACCACTGACTCTAGCTACCAACAAAATATGGAAATGTTGTCGCGTTCATACTCTTTTTGGAATATATAGTTTTTTTGTCTTTTTCTTTAAGTTGGAAAAAGAATAAAAGAATGCTATAATATAGTGGAAATAACGGGTGTAAGAGAAATAGATGATATAGTTCCTTGGAGGGGAACACTCCTATGCTCAATGCAGGGAGGCAAAACTGGTCAAGGACACTTAAAGGGATGTTCTTTCCATGGGTAAAAGGATGCGTCAAGTTGCAGAAGCTAAGTGATTGCATGGTTGATTTTGCAGAAGACATGGTCAAATAAGTGGCTTAAACAGGAGTCCAAGTGAAGCCGACTTAAGGCCAAAAGGTGAAAATAGTCAAAATGCAATGCAGCAGTACAACTCAACACAAAGGAACCTCTATGGTATAAGGCCAGAAATCAACGCAGAAGAAAGGATAATGTGCCTTCAACGCATAAGTCATGGCGGAACTAAAGAGGACTCTGAGCCTACTCAGTATAGTAGCATGGGAAATCAATGTCAGTGAGGTTCTAACTAAGATGCCCATGTAAAGGATGGCTCTACCATCACATCATGATTTTAAAAATCAGCGAGTGAAAATGGTTTGCTAACCAAGATATGATGGGGTCGACCCTATGGCTAATGTATTTCTGAACGAGGGCTATTATGCAAGATGCAATGGAAAAATTGTTTCTTGTAACCTATATGCCAGGGAGTGAACGATACCTGCCATGATGGGTCAGCGGTCATGGGATCGAAATAACATCTCAAAGGAGTCTAAAAAATATCCTGAAAAAACAACCCACTCTCGACAATCCAAGCCCATAGGTCAAAAAATCCATGAGACAAAAATCATTTTTTGAAAAAATATTTTGCAATTTCAAAGTTATATAATGACTTTTGGACTACAATTTTTTCATTTATGTTTGGAGCAAAGAGATGTGGATCAAAAAGGAGTGAACTTTCCTCTAAACAATTGGATCGTTCAAATCGCACCAAAGTTATCAGGTAACCCTCAAATCATGCTTGTAATGTTTTGTGATAGTTTTTATAAGTTTTCTTAAAGTTTTGACCATGAGAACTTATGCCCAAAAATACAACTCTGCATACACGTGGGTTGGATGTGATAAACCCACGTATACGACGGCCCTACACATGACTGTGTGTAAGGGAACCTGTGTGTATGCGAGTTAAAGTTTAAACACAAAAACTAATGGTTGAAACACAATTTTTTTGCAGGATGACCATCACATGGAGAGAAAGAGAGCATACCATAATTGACAATGAGGTAATGAATGACAAAAATGCACTAGACGCATTGAGAGGCTATGGCTTATTGAAATTCTTCAAAATGCCAAACATGAAAGCCATCATACACTTGCTCGAACTACTAATCCACTACTGGAGTGCAAAGGATGATGCCTTCATGATAGACCAGATGCCTCTATGGATTGAGGTTGAAGACATCTATTTTATTACAGGTCTCTCCCGAAGAGAGGAGGTCGTGCATTTGACTAGTAGGACTATAAGTAGTCTTTCAGTAGAAGGCTATGTACATATATACTGTCCTATATACCTAGAGAAGATTAGAAGTCAGATTCCAAACAAACACATGGAAAGTTTATCTCTGAGGATTCTACTATTTACCATTACAAGGGTAAATGGATCAACTTCACTGCATCAGGCATCATGAGTGTCCATGAGCCTGGCAGTGGAATGCCTTACCATGGTTTTTGACTAGTGCACGCCTCTTCTGACCAACATGAAGAGCCAATTGACCTCTATTTAGAAGGGTTAGACAAAGAAATTTGGATATGGTTCTATCTTATGCTCATTCTTCTTCAAGAAGGTACCTAGGCTACGTCCCAAAGTATCTGTCTCCATCAGTAGCCCTAGAGTTCCATGGATGGGCAGATGGGTGGACTTAATGAAACGCCTTGGAGGAGGGGACATGCCTAGGATGACTTTTGATAATGATTTTTTCGCCTAGTGGGACCAACAGATCATTGCAGTCGATGACTACCTGTATGTTGGTATGGATTTCCGAGGAGATTCATACTTGGTGTTGCCACCAAATGCAGCATGGGGAGACATAGGTAACAATTTTTTAAGTTTGTGTACATTTTTAAGATTTTTGGATTTTTTAATATGAAAGGAACTTAGAAATATTTTTGATGAGATAAAATACTGACAAAATGACCATGTTCTAGATGTGGGTCAAGTGAGACCAGATGGATTTCTGAGGCACATGCGTCACGGAAGAGGTGCCAAAGAGGCAACAACTGAGTCAAAGAGAGTCCTATATGCAGTGCAAAGAAACTTGGTGACACTGACTCACTAGGTACCTATGAGAGCCATAGAGGATCTACCTGAGGAGATGCAGTGTCGCATGGTAGGGGTACCATGGGATTCGGTCCGCATACTTCGGCATGTAGCCAATGCAATAGTTAACATTTTAGCCACTCATCCTGAGCTGGGTCGATAGACAAGCTGATGTATGATTGGACATGATTATGGGCATGCACCCAAATTTTGAGGGCATTTCGTCCCAATTTTGTATATTATTTTTTGAACACTTTATCTATATACAGGCGATTTTATGATATATATAAAAATTCAAAATTTTTTGATGTTGTTTAATTTGATGAATGATTAATATGGCAATCTAATGCTTGATTAGCAATAGAGTCTGCTAATGAATTCTCAGATCGTGGAATGTGAACATATGTAATATAAATAAATGATCGTTGCAACATTATCACTCTAGAAAATTGGCGATATAAATAAGGATCATGAACCCTATAAATGTTATTTAATTGCAACACCACCAGCTGTGAGTCTAGATAAACTATCAATGAATCAATCTCCTAAGAAATTGCTTCGGATAGTAAATTAATAACAACAGTATATTCGGAAATGTTATTCGAAGTAGGGCCAATAGATACTCCCCTTGACACCATCAACTGGCAATGGATAATAAATTACCCAAGTCGCGGAAGCAAGATTCCGAGTGTGCCAACTAGCACCATCGACGAATCCAAAATATATCGAATCATCCATCAATACCTGCCAAAGTAGATCAGCAAATGTCGATATCAAAAAATGCCAGAGAAATATATACAAAAATACAATATATACAAAAAATCAATTGCTCGGCCAGAACCTAAGCAAAATACTTCTTAAGGTAGAGCCCATTTTGGGGCTCCGCCAGCTTGTTTCGTTCAAACTCAATTAATTCATAGGCCCCTTTTCCAAAAACTCAGTTGACTACAATGGGACCATATCACATAGACTAGAATTTTCCTGCCCTTAGGGCATCTTTGTCTTGGTCATAGACTAAGACAAGCTCGCCTTCAGAAAAAACCCGAGTACGGACAATTTTATCATACTGAGTTTTAACCCTCTTCTTATGGGCTTCGTTTATTATGGCGGCATCTCGATGCTTCTCATCGAGATGTTCCAAATGAGCGAGGGATTATTTGAGACTAGATGTCTCTAGAAGAAGTTATATAGCTAGCTTAAGGGAAAAAATTTCACATTCGATAGGAAAAATAGATTCTAGCCTGTAATTTAATTGAAAAGGAGTAAAAATGGTGGCAGTCTTCACTGAGGTTCGGTATGCCTACAGTGCCGGGTACAACTTGATGTGCCAATTGGATCGATTTTTGTCAATTGTCCTTTGCAAGATAGTCTTAAGGGACATATTCACAACTTTGACTTGCCCATTTTCCTGAGCATAATATGGAGACAAATGCTCTTGTCGAAAAGCCAACTTGAGAGCCAATTCGGTCATCAGTAGATTCTAGAAGTGACTACCATGGTCACTGACAATATCTCTTGGGATACCAAATCGTGAAATAACTTGGTTGAAGAGAAACAAGGCTACTGTTTCACTATCATTTTTATAAGAAGGCATGGCCTCAGCCCACTTCGTAAAGTAGTATACGGCCACAATGATATACTTGTGATTCGCCGCTGAAGGTAGATTACAAATAGTGAAGTCAACGCCCCACTTCGTAAATGGATTGATAATGATAACATGAAAAAGTGGATTTGGATGCATGTGCATTTTCCGAGTATAGATTTGACAAGGGTGGTAATGTTTGACCACTTCAATACAATATTTGAAAATTGAAGGCCAAAAGTAGCCTGCACACAAAATTTTCTGGGCTGTTGCAAGCCCTAATAGATGATTACCACAAGCTCCACTGTGGCAATCATTAAGTACAGACTCTACTTCTTCCAAAGTTAAGCAACGCCTATGGATTAAGTCAACCCCTCTGTGATATAATGTATCACCAATGATAACATAGTTTTTGGCAAGGGTAATGTAACTTTCGATGCTTATCTTTCAAGAAAGTAGGTGGGAACTTTGAAGTCTGGAGATATATAATAATATCTCCGTACTAGGGATCTTGTGAAGAAATGAGGAATAAATGTTCATCGGGGAAATTTTCCTCATAAACAATGGCTTCCTTAGAAAGCAACTCTGAAATTAATTCCAAAAACCAATGAATTCTTAGATTTGGATGACAAGAACTCGAGATCAAATTCTTGCAAAATAACAATCCATCGATTATATTTTTCCCCAATCACTCGCCTACTGAGGAAAAACTAAAAAGGATTGACAACCGCTAAGACGAATGTTTTGTGTAGCAGAATGTAATGATGAAGCTGCTAGACAGCATGGATAGCTACCAAGGTCAATTTCTCGATAGGAGAATAGCGTAGCTCAGGTCCTACTAATCCTTGACTCAAGTAGCAGATTACATGCTCACTGAGAGAATCATCCTCCTGAACCAGAACCATACCGATGGTTGATTCTACCAAAGCGAGATACAAAAGGAAATCTCAGCCATAATCTAGTGGACTCAACAATGGAGCAGAGATCAATGCCTGCTTCAAAGCATCAAAAGATCATTGCGTGAAGTCATCCCATAAAAATGGAACTACTTTCTTAAGCAAACACATAAATCCTTTGGTAATCTCGGCGTAATTTGCTATAAATCTTCTCAAGAGATTTGCCTTTCCTTGGAGACTTTGAAGTTGACGAATGGAAGATGGGGGAGGCAACTAAATTATTGCCTCAACCTTGAAAGGATCAACTCGAATCCCTTCAGTCGATACGATGAATCTTAACAGCTGACCATATGTGACTGCAAAAACACACTTGTTCAGATTCAACTGGATTTTATAAAAATGACATCTCTCAAAAACTAATCGAAGGTGGTTGGGATGATCAATTCTCTTTCGAGAATGAGCAGCTAAGTCATCCAAGTATTTTTTGATAACATGTTTGATGTCATGGAAAGCATAAGGCATGGCTCGCTAAAAAGTAGCTCCAACATTTTTAAGACCAAAAGGCATCTTCTTCTATGCAAACATGCCCCAGGGACAAATAAAGGTTGTCTTGTGTTGGTCCTCTGGACGTATAGAAATTTGATTGTAACCAAAAAATCCATCCATTAACGAAAAAATTTCATTACCTGCACATTCATCAACAATTTGATCAATATAAGGTGTGGGGTAATTGTCTTTTGGACAAGCTTTATTCAAATCCCTAAAGTCGATACATAGTCGGATCGTTCCTTGCTTTTTATCTACCAGGACTGGATTGGAAACACACTCAGTTAGAGGAATGGGGTATATGAAACCTGCCTTAAGAAAATTTTCAACTTCAGCTTTAATAGCTTCCGCTTTCCGAGGATTGACCGATAGAAGTTTCTGACAAATGGGTTTGGCATTTTCCTACGTCTTGATCTCATGTTGGACTATAGATGGATCAATTCCAGGCATTTCCTCATAAGACCAAGCGAACACATCTTGAAACTCTTTAAAGAGGTCAGTGTAAATTTGAATTTCTTTAGGGGAACAATCTGCTCCGATGAAGACATTTTCTATAACGTTAGGATTCCTAGATATGTTTATAGGTACAATTCGTGAAATAACCGACATATTACCTTTGGCAGATAATTTTGCTGGAGCCAGATGGTTTGAAACTGTACAAACATCACTAATAAGCATATTGGAGAACCTAGATTCAACTTCATGCAATGGAGGAAGAATATATGAATGATGATGTAAATATTCCCATGGTCAATCCACACTCATCATTGCCTCCAAAATTTCTTCTTTAGATGGTAAAACTATATCCAAGCAATCTAGAGCTGAAGTAGAGTCAAGGGTCCAAGCCGGAGCCACATCGCCATCTAACTCCTCTTGTGAAAAAGTAGTGGGATGGTTGTTTGTAGAGTTAATGATAGATTGATAGCTAAGTTCTACTACAGACATGGGAAATGCCATTCCACCAACTTGCCCTCCATCTAAGGTGGTGGTAAATGAAGGTAAGGTCCAAGGGTCCGAAAAATAATGAGTTCGAAAGAACTCTTTCTTTGAAGGTCCCCTAGAGGATGAAATTACATTGATTCTAGCTGTAGGAGCAGAAAGGTCGAATATACCCATTAACGAAGAGTACATCCCAACTCCTAAATCCTCAACAGGTTGATGGGGATTATCCACCAATGGAACGGTAGAATCCGAAGTTGCATGGGAGTCACCTGGAGAATAATCTAACTGATCAATTTTAACAATCCTCCCCTCATGAGGAAAACAAAGGATGTAGAATAAAGATGAAACTATGGCATGCATCTCGTAATTCCAATTCCTAACTAAGAGGAGGTTATAATCCAAGTTGGCATCAATGATTTCCACCTCAATGTTTACGACCTTTCCCCCAACACATATAGGAAAGGTCAGGATAATCCCGTGTGGCCTATGAGAATGTTCGTCAAATGTTGTCAAGAGAGTCGGTGAAGGAACAACTGAAAGTGATCCAATGGCCTTCGAACATGACATAAAAATTACGCATGTGGAAGCTCCCTCATCTATAACTATCCGAAAAATATTGGTTTTTCGGTAAGTGGAATTTACCTGGAAATCCATATGATGCAGAAGTCTCTTTTTGACATTCAACATATCAAAAGTGAGCACTAAATAATTCTTTGGATCTACTGCACCGATTGCCGAAATCTAAGCACTTCTTCGATCAGGACATGATTGGAGTACCTCCAAAGCAGACATAATGCAAGGAATTTGAGATAGATCTTCTACAATCGAGTAGTTCTGGGCTGCCCTAGCATTAGGGTTAACATTCAAGTGCTTTGCGGAACCTTTTGGTATCCGAGGTATAGACTCAACAAAGGGTCGCTCAATATGAAGTGGGTCTATGGTTTCAGGAATAGATTTAGCCTTAGATGTTTCTGTTTCACCATAATTGCATGCTCGTGTAGCAAAATCGACATGAGAGTTCATCATATAAACATTTGAGAAATTTTCCCCTTCCTGGTTGCCCCCTGCGGAGGTACTAGTGTTCGAATTCACGCTAGCAAGTAATTGTTTCCCTTGGGGAAAAGGGTTAGTCAGAAAAGCTTGGGAGCTAGAGGACCCTTGCTGCACTAATAAGTGCTGAGCATCTTGTATCTTATGGTAGAGGTGAGTCAAATGATCTCCATTGCATAACTTGCATGGAAACTTAACCTTTTTCTTGGACACTTTTCTACCCTCACCGGCACCGTTGTCGGGTTTGTTTGCATTGCCTTTCCTTTCCTGGTTCTTCTTCTTATCTCATCCCTTCCTCTTCCCATCAGATTGTTGATTTCCTTTGGGGTTAGAGGCTTGGACGATCTTTATAGAGGTAGGTTGGGAAGGTGTAAGTGTAGATGGTGTTGCCTAATTAAAAGAAGCAATTTGTAGAGACAACTACTGAAATTGATTCAAAAGGTTCATCGTATTCACATCAATTGATCTAACTATAACATCGGTGTAAGGGCCTGGCTTCAGTTTGGCTAAATCGACCTTAGATCTAGGAACATTAGGTAGGATTTTCTGAAGAGTCCCAGACTAAGAATATATCAGTTCTAATTGTTGGGCTCGAAAAATAGTTTGCTCTTCCGAATAAACATCGGAAAGAGAAACATCCTTTGAGATCTCAGGTTGTAATGATTTGAGAAACCATTCGAGAAGGAACTCTAGTGGAATTTTGGCTTTAATAATCCTTTTTCTCCTTTTCCAAACCTAGATGTGATTCAAAATGTGAGTTGCAGTGTCTTGCTGAAATGTAGTTAGAAGTTCAATTCTGGCTTCATAGCGGACATGCAACTAAAAGTGGTTCAAGAAGATATTAGCCAAATTAGCGAAAGAAGTATAGGCGCCCCTAGAAACTCTATATACCATTTGGCTGCATTTCTAGTTAGGGTGTGCTAAAATAACCTCAACCTAATTGAATCATCTATCAGGGAGTTGGATGAGCACCATAAGTAAAATGTGGTCACATGGTCTCCCAGGTCTTCACCACTCTTCCCTTTGAACTTTGGAATATCTGAGGGAAGTTTAGTTGGGACCGGAGGCCAAGCTAGATTGTACCTAATCGGATCATTCGCCAATTTAGTTAAGTCTGGAAAATTAAGTGTGGCTAGAAAAGGAAGTCGTGGGGTACCTTGGGAGTTCCATCTAGAGCGGGCAGGGTTCCCAAAGGTCTGAAAAGAATGACCTAGATTTTGAAAGGCACCAGGTTGCCTAAAGTAACCTGTAGAGCTTGCTGAACTAGAAGGTGGTCCTTGTGGTCCAGCAATATTCGAAGTTTAACCAACTCCTGTCAAAAATCCTCTGTAACCAGTGAAGTTACCCCCTAAAAAAGTATTGAAAGGAGCTGACAACCCATGATAAGGGTTCCATGTGTTAGCAAAGGGTGGAAAACTCTGAAACAAATTAACCGAAGAATACGACACATTCCCTTGTTCCTTGAAAAATTGATTCCCAGCTCCTATCCCACTAACCGCAGGGTTTTTCCAACTCTGGAAGGGGTTACTACCTTGACTTGTAAAAGGAAAAGGCATTGACCCTACCGTCAGATTGGAATGTGGTATATGACCACTTCCAAATGGGAAACCCTAAAAATAAGCCAATCCACTCATCATGGATGTAGAGGCAGTCGATGCATGTTCAAAGGAACTAACAGAATACTTTGAGATGACATTCCAAAAGGGAAAAATCCAAAACTGGATGCGGTAGCTTGAGAACTTCCACTTGTTGACGAAATGGAGGTAGACCCACATATAGTCATTTTAGTAGTACCTGAAGGGATGGAAATATTTCCTCCCCCTTATACAGATATGGGAGTCTGCATGCTCAAAACACTCGTCGTAGATGCCATGCTTCCAGCAGTGGTCATCGAAGGAATAGATGTATGTAAACTTGGGCTCGAAGGCCTATGAGTCGGAGTTCCAACGTATAACAAAATGTTTGGATGGTCAGGAGGGAGAGGAGAATTCGAAGCTGCAACCGACTCTGAAAGCTCTTCTACTTCGATACTATCTTTCAGATAGAAGAGCACTCGAGAAAGAACTGGTGTGTTCCTCTCTATCTCTGTACTAGTACAAGGTCTATCTTGTGAACTAATGCCCCAAGTGGAGGATCAATCTTTGATGCACCTGCTACCACTGTTTAAAATCCACCGGTAGAATCACTCCTACGCCTTCTAAGAGAAGGCTTCGAACTCGTAGGTGATAGCCCACAAAGTTTCCTAGACCATCGAGATGGTTAGTCAACCACTTTGAATTATTTAAAAGATCTACTTAAAGACTCAAAAATTTATAAAGCTAGGCCGACTAGGAGCAAAGAACACTCACTAAAATGTCCCTAAAGATATTAGAAATCAAACAACTCTCAAGTATTTCCACTCTAGGTGATTAGGATTTGAAACCAAAATACAAGAAAGTTAATAACAAGGGCCTTCCAAAAATAGATTGGGGCAATTACGCCCTTGTCCTACTAGTGAAGGTACTAGAGGTAGTTACACTGACCTCCAGACAGCAAACTTTGACAATGCAAGCCCCCAAGCTTCACAAGGGTGCCCTCTAGAAGCATTGTTGAACGTGATACAACATCAACCTCAGGTGCCACGAGATTCCCCTCCGTAGCCAACTGTGTGGTTCCTAGGATAGGCAACTATGGTCTCCAACTCGTATCAAAAGCTGGGTGGAACAGTCGTGAGGTAGGATCTGACAAGTAAGAGAGGGGGTATCTCTCGTACTTATCTTCACTAACCCTCGTGCTTTATTCTCAGTCACAAAGCTTTCCCGGTCTCCCTAATGTTATTGGATTTTGCTCATTAATCAAACTTCTATGTTTTGTAATTTAGAGCGGTGTCAGAGATTTAACTCTCCTCTCGCCTAATCCAAGGTCCTAATAAACCTAAAATTCTTGGTGTATTCTGATGACAATACAAAAGTTCTAGATTATTTTAATTAAACATTTGATTTTAAGGGCTGTTCTTTTAAGTCAAGGGTATAGATGGAAGTGAAACCAATGGTGTTTGTATGACGCAAAAGAAATCAATGAAAAACTAACTACATGAATGCAATCATTTGTTCTTCGATGAAAAGGGATCTCTACGTGGGTTCTACGAAACTTCTATAGAGAAAAATACTTTTTCTTTTCTTTTCTTGAAACACACTTCACACACAGAAAAATTAAAAAGACTATGAATGCTTTAACAATGTAGAATTTTGTAGAATTTTTCTACAAATCAGCTAGGTCTGATACCATGTAGAACTTTTTCTGCAAATTAGCTAGCTCCGATACCATGTAGAAATTTCCCACCTGTAGATCACCTGGTAATGAAATGTACTAAAGAAAAACACTTGATCTACTTCTACAAACAATTTAGCAGAAGCTTAATCAACCATGAGCAACATCAATAAATAATTGATGAGAAGGAATCAATCACACATAACACAGAAGAATTTACCCAGGGAAAGTACCTGCCTAAAACCCCATTTCTGTATTATCATACAAGTGGAAATATAGTCTGAATTACACAAAGCCTTAGCTTGGAAACTATCCAGCTCTTAGTACAATCCCTCTGTTAATCATAGATAGTCAAAGGCTTCTCACAAACCTTATCCTCTGCCCTCCAAGCCTCCTATTTCCTTGTGCAATTTTCCTTGGGGTCCAGTGTTGCCACCTGTGTCAATTGGCCTCTTCACACACTCACTAACCTTTGATCTAACTGCAAAAACCTAAAGGAGATAAATCCTCATCATGGATGAGCTTCCTTTATAGGAAAAATATTCATCCAACTAATAGTACACTGTCCCACATCTGATCTCAATTGCGTCTCTAACAGAACTGACATGCATCAGTTATCCATGAGTGAATATATAGTTATCTGTAAAAATAACAATTGTCACATGCATGCAAGCATCAACAAACTATATCTCATTAATTTAACAACTTGTTAAATTAATCTAACTGAACTTGACTAAGTTAAACTAAGTCAACTGATCCTCTGAATATAGGACTCATCCTTAATTCCTCAATCAGTGGAGCAAATCAAGAACACATTCCCCAATTAGTGGAGAAATAACTGCATGTTCTCACAAAGAATTCAAGTTTTCTTTTCCTTAACTAATTAACTCATGGAGAATTAATTAATTAATATTCCAAACTGCTGGTAAGACCAAATTTGAATTTACTTCCTATAGATAGACCAAGGACTACTATAAATAGGAAGGGACCCAGAAATGCTATTTTTAGAAGATGTTATTTTTAACAGTTTCACCTCTCACCCGAGGTGGCCAAAATTCTCATTGGCTAAACTGCTATTTTTAGAAGTGCTATTTTTAGCAATTTCTAAATTTACATTTCTTGTTGCACACTTTTCAACAAACAATGCAAACTACCCTAATGCAAGGTATAATGAAGATGCAAGATCCTAAATCACTCTAAAAAAGAGAAACTAATTGTTTATAACTATCAATGAGCCAACTTAAGTATTGAAGAGGATACAAATTCTGAATACAAAATTCTCTCCAAACAAGAAGGACAAATCGTAAAAGATCGCAATTCACTTTCAAAAATCAAAAGAAACCAAAATCAAACTTGACAATAGAAAACATAAACAATGTTTTTTGAGATCTTTTCTTTTTCAAGAAAAAACCAAAACAAATTTTTGAAATCACTCAAAATGCTACTAAAACTCACAGATCAAAAAAAGATCACAAGGAGTCTTTGCAAGTTACAAACTCGAGAATGAACAAAAACTTGAGCAGAAAGGCTTCAACTTGTACTAAATGACCCAAACATCAGCAAAGAGCTTGAAAAACTAACCAAGAAGCCAGGAAAGAAATACTTTCAAATTTGTCAAAAAATAATTTCAAAAAGCAAGAAAAGCTATAAGGCCACAAAACGACGGAAAGCAAAGCAAGTAGTTCAAAAAATGAGCTTGACACTAAGACTAAAAACAATCACCTGTTCTGGAGGACTAGAACAATCAAGAACTTCTGAACGAAGCCTTGTGTGCCATAACATGAATTACAGACTCGCTCAAAAAGCAAACCTAGGCCAAATCTTTTCAATGAGGAAGAGACTTCGAAACAGTAAGCTTGCAGAATAATGAAATTCTTCAAATAGAAATTGACCACTCAGAGACTAAATAGACCAAGCAACAAATCTTTTTGGGCAGAGAGATTTGAAAAAACAATGCAAAAATTGGTATACATGACTATTTTCAAGCACATAGGCGTGTACATGCGCTTTTGATATAGGAAACTCGCGTATACACGGGTTTACTTCACAGAAACAAGCGTGTGTATGCTACTGTAAATAGAGTAAAAGGCGTATACAAAGCTTGGCAAGAAAAGTAAAAAACAAAGCCAGATAAAAAAGATTAGACTTAAGGTCTGAGACTCTAGTGAACCAAATAAGACTGTAACAACAAGCAAACCAAAGACTAAACCCTGATTGACACTGAACAAGCCAAACTAGGAATAACAAGATTGTTATGCCCATTAGATTTGCCAATTCTATTATGGGAATAAGTACCCTAAGGCTTTGGGTTAGAACCTTAATAGAGCAGAAGCAAACTACAACAAGAAACACTCATACAACTCAGGAAAAATGCTTATATAAAAAAACTACGCAAGAGTGACTGTACCTGGATTTCCTTCTTTCAAGTAGGTCCTGCAGGGTTCAGACCCTCTACAACTCCCAATGTTCTTCAAACCTGAAAATCATCCAATTAAAACATACATAGCAGTATAGGAGTAAAGAAGATTCATGAATTTGACTTTATATCATATAAGCAAATGATTGATCATACATCAGAACAACATTCATATATGAATTACAACATAATTTGATGCATAAACAAAGTTAATTTCAGAAACAAGACAACATTTCTTTTATTGTAGTAAGCTATAAATAACATGGAGAGAATTCACTTGAGTCTTCTTCTTCCGGCTCCAAGAGGAACCATCCTCCCGATTCGTCCTATCCCAGCCTTCAACAATCTTCTTCCGTAACCAACACCATGATATCTCAAGCAAGATGTAGAATATCTATAATCAAGGAAACAAGGGTTTCCTAAAGCTTGGGGAAGTGCGTGAGGCATAGGGATTGATCAGACTCAGTCAAGGATAATCTCAATATAATAACTCTATATCTTCTCCTCCTTTAGGCCTTCCCATAAAAGTCTATTTATACTTCTCCCAATTAGTGTTTTTAGTTGGGAAACAGTTGGGCCATAGGCAATAAGAGGTAATCAACAGGTAAAACTCGTGAAATCTGCCCATAATTAAGGAAATTTAATTCTTTTAAGTGTTTTAACACATATATGTGGGTTGGGTATTGACTAACCCATGTGTACACTCTTTTATCTTAGGGAAAAGTAGCGTATAGGGAATAAAACACTATTTTTAATATATTTGGACCAAGTCTAGAAGCAGGGGTTGCCCTAGGCCATAAACCAAGCATCACAAATACCAAGGGCGATAAATGGTGCTATAACAAACACAACTCAACTTCAGTACTGCATATCATCGAGAGACATAGCGGAAAACAAAGAGAATAAAACAAGTATTATAGGACATGCTAAGAATGTATGTCATGGATCAACAAAATCAATGGGATAAATACCTTCCCTTAGTGGAATTTGCATACAAAAATAATTATCACAGTTCAATTCACGCAACTTCATTCAAAGGCTTATATGGAAGAACTTATTGTACTCCATTGAGTTTGGATTAATTAGAGGATTGAGTCATGCTGGGCTTTGAATTTCTTTAAGAAATGGAAGAACAAATGGCTATAATTAAGTAGAGGTCGAAAGAAGCTAGGGATCACCAAAAATGTTGTGTAGATACAAAGAGAATTGATAGAATCTTTGAGTAAGGAAGCCAAGTTTTTATTACAGTCAAACCCTCTAAGAGTTCCTTCAAATTTGGCAAGGGAAAAATTTATCCCCTATATTTGTCAGCTCATTTAAGGTCCTAAAGAGGATCAGACTAGTTTCTTATAAGCACAAGCTACCATTTCGTCTATGAAAGATGCATAATGTGTTTCATGTATCTATGCTTAGTGTTATATGCCATTTTGTCACAACTAGTCAATAGGCCTACAATCTAGATCAATCAACATTCATGAACACCTTGTCATCATCCCCACACAAAGCCCTAAGCATGACTCTCTCAAATCCCTAAGTTTCTGACCTTGAATACCTCATTCTAGTTCTTTTAAGGCCTAATGCACCCTTTCCATTTGGGGACCTGCGTTCACCAACATGTTTCTAAGTTCTACACTTGCTCTGATCAGAGCAGGTTTTCCCTTAGTAGGGGTTCGCTGATTCTAGAAATTTGGGAAAAATAAAAAGAATCTATAAGCTTCCTCTTTCAGAAGCTTTTAGGAGTTGTCGCAACCATTTACCTTGGACAAAAACCTCGAATCCTATCTTCCCTACCTTGGAGTTCTCATCTCTTATCCCTTGAGCTCATCCTCCCATAAAGAGTGGATCTTAAGCCTAGATTGGTAAATGGATAATAATTCCTAAACTACCATCCTCTCCTATATATTTACTACCATCCACAAGCTAGAGGTTTTATTTTGGAGACTAATCATACCCTTATGCTGCTTCTTTGATCGTAAGAGAGTTATCATTCCCATGCATTAGGGTGGATTTGAGGTGTACATTGTGGAAAGGAAGGAAAAGTCAACTTGGGAGGATCTCTACAAGATCATCTTCCAATTTTAGTTGTAAACTCTCTCCCTTTCATATTAATATAAAGAGTATATCGTTTTACTATATGTGTTATGTTATGTTTACATTCATTTATTTCAATTCTATGTTGATGCATTGAATAGAGTGATTGAATAATGCTACATAAATGTCATATATATTTGGATTGTGCTAATGGATTATGTAGGCTCTAATTATAGTAATTGGAGCTATGGTTGGAGCTTACAAGTCAAGAGGAGAAAATACGTTACGATGGATCACAAGTAAGCATCTTTCCATTGACCTATTTCTCTAAGGAGAACTTTATAGTCTTTTCTTTCTATTGTTCTAGATGGGGTCACTAGGTCTCGGAAGATACTTTTGTCTACAGTCATAGATTCTGTATAGCAAATTGGTGACTCCACTGGGGACATATTCATTTCCTTATTGGTTTCCTTGACTTTTTCCCTTGTTAGGCCTCTTGAACAAACCTCCAGTGTCTCACTCAACTTGAATTGACCCTAGGAAGACCCTTCATTGATCTATATTTGATTTTTTGTATCGCAAAATCCCTTTTCCTTGATCAACACACCCTTGGTATACTAAAATAGCATTGGAAATCATCATAGCCTTCTCTGTACTTGTATTGTAGAGAACTAGTAGCCTCTTTTCACTTGCACTGACCCTTGTTTCATGTAAATATTGCCTCTACATGCTTTGCTCTCTGATTGACCTGATTCCAGTTGGTGCTCCTTATGTCCCTGAGTGTGTTCAACACTCTCAATGGACTTCATCTTGTTTTCTTTTGGTTTTGAGTGTCTTTGATAAGAATTTGTTTTTATTTTAATTTCTTCTTGTCATTAGGTCATTAACAAACTGATTGCTTTATCATTGGGTTTCTTGAAGGAATTGGTGTTTCAATCATCGTTCTAAAAAGTGTTTTCATTAGTGATTAGGCGAATATCTTAGATTTCATTTGAAAATTGAGTGGAACTAAAAAGAAAAATTTGCATATAGGGCTTTGATTTTGATTGGAATAGTGAAGTTGAGGAGATCAATTGTTGCATCACTTGCTGTTTATTGTTGATTGATTTATTCTTCCCCTACTTAGTTGGGCCTTTTATTACTAAAAGGAAAATGAAACGATTTCTTTTTTTCATATTGGTTGCATCATAGATGTGTTTAGGTGACATTGAGTTTTGAACCTTGAAATCGAAACATAATTCAAGTTAAAATCTAAAATTCACCTCAATTAATTTAAGGAGATTTTGAAACATTAACACAAACATCTAGGGGTTTAGGCTTTAGACGTGTTCCAGTGTCTTTAAACGTAGGAGTTGTCATTTTTTTCTAGCATTTCATTCCGGGGGTGATATCCCATTCCACGTATGTAAGTGTATAAGATTGTTCTCCACATCCCTTCGGGTATATTGGATGGCGCTCTACACATGATTAGTATATGGGAACACTCTCATTGTACACTTACACATTAGACATCACTATTATGGATTGTGCTTCCACGTGCCATGTTTTATATTTTGGAAGTCCGCCATAGGTTTCTATCCTCACTATAGGTAACCGAGTTGGCTATCTTATATACTGTGATACACCGAACACAACATTCAAGGAGATTTCCTGCGCATATGTAAATCTTTGGTTCTCCAAGGTTGTATATTGTAGTTCATAGATGCTTGGTAAACCCCTTTTCCTAGTTACCCCTTTGTTTTATTTTGTGTCTTTAATTTCTAAGATCAATTAATTGTCCAAAAACAACATCATCCCCATGGAATAGCTCCTGAGTGGATCTTAGGTTGAGACTAATGATGACAGTTCCCAAGTCTACCAATCAAGGAAACCCCTCTGACAGGAATCCTGGTCCTTTTCTTTCTTTTGGAAATATTGTTGCTCCTTATATGGTAATGGCGTCCCTTCCTAGATTTACCATTAGTTTTCTAGTTTGGTTATTTTTGACCTCTTTGGTTTTGAATGTCCAAATTGCGTTTTGACCAAGTAGTCCTCCACCTGAACAACATCAACCTCAAGTTGACCCTATTTCTTTCTTCACCTGTTGTTTCTTCATCCCTTTCTTGCTCCTCGCCTGGTGAAAGTTTTGATTCTAGTAACCAAGAAGCTAAGAAGAAGAAGAAAGGGAAGAAGAAGAAGAAGAATAAGCAAAATAAGAAGGGGGCAACCAAGAAACCATTGCTATAGATGCAATTAGTATGGAGGAATCTTCCATTCAACCTCATAAAATTAATTTCTCTTGAAAGTTATGTAAGGGTGGCCACCTTCTTAGGGATTATCTTAGTATTCCCAAGGTATTAGAAGTGTGGTCCACCAACTCACATCAGCCTTTTTTGCCGGCTTCTGGAAATCATGTTGGTGACAAACCATCAACTAATGATAGTAAGGTGCACGAGAATAGGTTATGTGAAGGGAATCATCTTATTCACCTTTGTCCTTATATGGATGAAGCCTCAAAAGTGTTGGAAAATCTTAATGCCTCTCAACCATGACTCCTGGCTGGGTATCAAAATATTTCCCCTAATCCTCTAATAGTTTATGAAGTGATTGATCAGAATCCATCTTCAATCACTCCCACTCTCTTTGAACGTGAATCCCATGAGTCTGTTATTGAAAAACCATTGGTTGAGAAAATGGTTGACTTGATTCCACCTTTAGTTGATCATACCTTTCCCATAGAGAGTGAGTCTCATATTGCTTGGGTTCTTATTGTTTCTTCAGATACTAATGAACTAGGGGAAATCCTCTTGTTCCAATGGCATAAGGGAGAAATTCTCCCATTCCCATAGCACAAGGGGGTAGTTCTCCCGTTCCAAGACACCCCCTCCAAGTAGTATGGTCACTTCCTTTAATTGGAGTTGAATGACAGGATATTGTCTTCCTCCTTACGTACCCTTCCAGATCATAATAAATGCTTATAATATTCCCGTACCTAGTAGAATCATAGACGAAGGTGCGGCTATGTGGAAAGATTTTGGTTCTCTATAGCTTGTGCCTGTTACCAAGAATCTGTTGGCTTTTAGTAGAGGAACTAGGTAACCATTAGGGATCCTTCCTTAGTTGCCTATTACTTTGGGTGGAAAGATTGTTTATAAAGATGTGATGGTAGTCTAAGGCCCTTTGGATTTTAATTTACTCCTTGGACATGACTATCTTTACAACATGGGGTCTTTTCTCTTCACTCTTTCATGTGATGTGTTTCCCGCATGAAGGAAGAATTGTGACCGTTAACCAATTTTCATTCGTTAGTCCTAATTTGACTCCCAATTAACCAGTTTCCTAATTGGTCCTTATATGCAAGTTGTATCTTCTCTGCCATATATTAGTTATGTGGCCACCTATTCCATGCCCGCATCAATTGATGATCTAGTTGGAGATGTAGAGCATCATGTAGTGGGAGCATTGGCAACTGATCTTTCCATTGGATCCCTTGATATGTATCCCTTCTAGAGCATTATTCTCCCATATGATGAGAACCTCTTGGAAGCTAGGATCAAGTCAATGAGAAAAGCTATTTTTTTGTGTCAAGCTCATTAAAAAATGAAATAAGGTGCCCAGAGCAGAGTTCCTTTTCTTTCATCAAGATCACTAAAAAATGAAACATTCCATGTGTCAAGATCATTAAAAAATGGAACAGATCCCCTTCCAATTTGAGTCTTTCACTTGATCTCGTAAATGAACCTTCATTCCATCCGCCTGTTAGTAACTAGTAGTATACTTAGGTGAATGAATTAAATCTTTTGGGGGATATGCCTAGAATTGAGTCATTATTTTGGGGTCATGCCAACTTATTTCAAGCATATTTTTTCTTTGTTTCAAGCTTATGGAAAAATAAAACCACTCTCAAGCATAATTTTTCTCAAGTTTCAAGCTTATGGAAAAATGAAACCATCTTCAAGTATTCTCAAGCATAGTTTTGACATGTGTCAAGCTTGTGTAAAAATGCAACCATTTTCATCCTAACTCTCATGATTGCCATTTTTATTAGCATGTTTATGCTAGATGAGCCTTGGTTTTATCTTTCCATCATCACCATCTGATTAGACAATCATATGCTTTCACTTGGTATTTTTACCCTTTCCTTAGGAACCACTATGATGAGTGGTCTTATTAACTAGCCTCTTGACCTTTGCATTTTTTGAGTAGTTCCATCATGACCAAAACTAGTTGCTACCCTTTATACAAATTGTTCCTCTAGGAGGAGTCCTCTTTCAGCTCTTTCCACACTCCTAAATTATGGAAATATTTCTGAGCACTTGTATTTTCGATCTCGTTAAAGTGAATGAAAGGATGTCTACTCAGTATAAGTTTTACCCTTTTCCAGACTGAGATAGACTAACTATGAAAAAGGCATACCTTAGTTGAACATGGCTAAGAGGTTCTCTTGATTATTTTTTTCTGCCTTTTTAGACTCAAGAGAGTATTTACAAAGAAAGAAACTTTGTAGTTTTCTTTTTTGCCTATTTTTGAAACTCTCTAAACATGAAAAATATGCCAAGCTAGACATTCGATGGACCGTTAAAACATCAAACAATGATGGAATTATCAAACATGATGGGACTGAACCACTCCTTTTCAAATTTCTTTAAACATACTTGGAGGGATTCATATGAAGGATGAACTTACAGATCAAGCATAGATTAGCCTCCTCAAGCTTGTTAAAAAATAAAGAGGTACTGACCAGTAAGGGTTGGAGAAATTGGGAAATTGGAATATTCTACCTAATATGGTAGTGAGTCACACTTGAACATGACACTCTTGCACTTAATCTCCATGGTTGTTGGGTTGGGAAATATGCCTGTCTTTTAGTTCATCATACCATTTCAGAGCCTCCATTTTCGGTTTTGGCTCAATGCTTCCAACTCCATTCAATGTTTTCAGTGTGTTCAAGAGAATTCATTCAATTGATATCTGCTACAATACTCTTAAGCCTTCATTCCATGTTTGTTATTCCTAAACCAATTCCACATCAAAGTCATTCTATCTTGAATCATGATACCCTTTTCATGCCGTTTATGAGAGTTACATCAAGGCTCTCCTACGACGGATCACTTCCTTTCGACATAAGCTCATTATCCAGGAAGTTGACTAAGAAAATCTTCCTTCAGTTCCTTAGTAATTGTATACATCAATGGACATTTTCCTCGCTCCTAGTGATACATTACATAATTGGCCTTCGATCAACAAATTATGTGTGGTTTTGAGTTCAAATCATTCATTCACACCATTCAGATTGTATTACATTTCCTTGAGAGACGTTAACATCATCGATGGTTTCTCTCACATCTATTAACCACTTACATAATTGGTCGGTAATCAGATGGTGTCTGCTAGGTTCGACTTCAACTCCTTTATTCGCATGGCTAGACTTGTACGCTAGATGATGGAGTGAACGAGATAGAAGACCCCAGATCTAGTTTCATCCATTCGGGCTGCGATTTCAAGATTAATGCGTGATTACAAATTATAATGTTTATAATAATACAGATAGTCATCCAATCATGGGTCCACCCTTTGTCATTAGTGGACATGTCTTCTTGATCATTGTACATGTAATGTTAGCTTATGTGCTGAGCATGGGTATGCCTCCCTCAACAAAGTTATCATTCCCATGCATTAGGGTGGCTTTGAGGTGTACATTGTGGCAAGGAAGGACAAGTCAACTTGGGAGGATATCTATAAGATTAGCTTCCAATTTTGGTTGTAAACTTTCTCCCTTTCATATTAATACAAAGAGTATACCATTTTCCTATCTATGTTATGTTATGTTCATATACATGTGTTTCAATGCTATGCTGACCGATTGAATAGAATGATTGGATAATGCTACATAGATGTCGTAGATTTTTGGCTTGTGTTGTTTGTTTGTGCATGTTCTAAATTATTATAGCGATCGAAGCTATAGTTGGAGCTTACAAGCCAAGAGGAGGGAAGAGCTTGCGATGAATCACAGGTAAACATATTTCCATTCTCCAATTTCTCTAAGGAGAACTTTGTAGTATTTGCTTTCTATTGTTCTAGGCTAGGACACTTGTTTAGGGAAGATACTTATGTTTGTAGTCGTAGATTATGTATAACACTTAGAAAATATGTACCTGACCCATCACATGTGTTGAAATTTGAGAAATTATAGGTTTTCGAGGAGGGATTCCTTTAGGTCGAACCATTCAGTATATTGGACCACTAGGTTCATCAGCTCAAGAATTGTGAGTTTGAGCAAGTCAAGGTCTGGTGGGACCAATATAGCCCAGGGTCAACTACCTGGGAAAATGTAGATGCCATTTTTAATGAATTTCCTTATATATTTGATTAAATTGTGTGGTGAACTAGAGATGAGTGCATAAATTAGCTAAGGTGGATACTGTTATGGAGCATCTAGATCATGTCTTATTGTTCAAATTTTATTGATACATGTAAATCATACACTATGATTTCAGTTATGGTTTTAGTTAACTGTTATGCCAAAATAGGGTTGTTGAGTATAATTTTGGGATGAAGTTTCATGATATGATGGTATGAGGATAATGATGCACAAGTGGTTCTTATTTATATAGTTGTTACGATAATGATGTTGTATGCTTATGATGGATATGATATGCATAGGGATTATGATGTATGTTGAAGTATATTGACACGTGGTTCATGTGATGTTATGTCTTTGATGTTATAACTTAGGAGGATATTATGATGTGAAGCATGTTGTAATTGTATTTAGATTTATGACATGCAAAATTTTGTGATAACAATGATGTTACATTCTCATGATGACATGTAATACTTGGCATGTGGATTATTTTATATGATATTTGATGTTATAGCTAATGCATTGGATATATGTTGAGATGTGGTGATTCACAAGAAATCTATAAATGGGCCGAGAGGGTCGACTTATTTGATGATCGCAAGGGAGCCCATACCCATGAGGGAGAATATATAACACCATATGAGCTAGGGAAAAAACTCAATCAATGCTACATATGCCAATGGTTCCTTTCTCTTGTATAATTTTTGAGGGGCTATGGGACCATCTTGAGGAGGCTAAGTGCCTAATATTGTAGGCCATGTGCCTAATATTGGATTGGGATGTTGAAGTTTGGAAGGGGTGTAAAGACTTCAATACCTAGCGTTGTGTACCTTAGTGGGTGTGGAGGGAGTGGGCCAACCTTGCGAGATGGCTAGAGTCATTGAGTACTAGGACCATATGCTTGCCTTGGGGTAGATAAGGTTTAAGTCTTGGAACGAACCTTGGGGACATCCATAGGCTATGGTATATACCAATGAGGCCTATGCATTGTTTTGAAAGTGGGAAAAGAAGCAAAGATTCCTTGGCATTTCCTGGGTGTTGTGGAACTTTCGATGTCCATTGGTTACACTAGTTCAATAAAGGGTGTTGGACAAATGTGAAGTAATAAATAACTAAATAAAATAAAATGTTAAATGATGCAACTTAACTTTGAGATGAAGTCCTTAAAGAGGAGAGTATGTAACACCCCTTAAATATAATAATAATTATAATAATAAATATAATATAAAAATAAATAATAAACAATAAAGAAAACATAAATAACAGTAAATAAATAGTAAACAAGAAGAGAAAAAATAATAGTAAATAATAAAGAAAAGATATAATAGTAAAACAAAAATAAAGAAAGAATAAATAATAATAATAAAATAAATAATTAAAATAGAAAATATTCAACTGAGTTGTAAATAAAATATATAAAAAAGTAAACTATAAAATAGTAAGAATAAGTAAGTTAACAAAGGTAAAAGGAATAAAAATAAGAAAGAATAAATTAAGTAAATATTAAATAAGTAAAACTTAAAAAAAGAAATAAAAGTTGGCATGTTGACACATGGAATGTGTGGATGCAGATCCGTTTCCATTTTTTGGTCTATTTAATGGATGATGAGGAAGATGAGATCATCCAATAATTCATCCATTCTCTTGAGATAAACGTGTTGTGAGATAAAGGATTCCCTGACAGTAGTACACTGATTGAGGGCTCGGGGGTGGCCAACTATAGAAAGGTTATGTGCAGATGAACCTATTTTTAGGTGGAGAGTCATCCCCAATTTTTTTGTTTTGGTTAGCAAAATTCAAAGAGAATTCAAATCCAAATGCACAAGTAAGGAATATCATCGTTACAGGTAAGTCATCTCTACTCATGTTTTTTCAAAATTCTATGTTAATAGTTGAATAATTGAGTGTTGATTATTAGTCATATAAGTTGATGTAGTTATTTGTATATTTTGAATCGAGGTTGTTACATTTCAAATACCAAGGAGCATAATTTTAGATAGGGACACCAAATTTCTCAATGCATTTTGGACTATATTTTTGGAGAAGATGGAAAAAAGGTTAAAAATGTCTACAACATTCCATGCACAAATATATAGGAAAATAGAAGTAGTCAATGGGTGAAAACGTGAAAATGGGAAACACTTTTCGGTATGTTGATAGAATTGGTGCTATGTTAGGCAAACTCTCGACCGATAAAAAAGTTAGAATATTTTCTTGGCTAAGAGTTTGAAGGTCTTTAGGCCAAGAGTTTAGAAAGGTTAATCCCAGGTTTGCAAACTCTTAAGTGAGAGTTTAACAAGTTTTTGGTCAAGAGTTTTGGGGAAAAAAGATTCTCGAGCACAAAACCTCAGCCAAAATTTTAGATTCTAACTACAACTCTTGGCTAAGAGTTTATATTATATTTAAAATCTCTCAAATGAGAGGTTAGATTCCAGTTAAAACTCCCGATCTAGAGTTTATATTTCATTTAAAAATATCGGTGTAGAATTTAGATTCTATTTAAAAATATCAGCCAAAAAGTTGAAAGGTATAAGTTAGAAAAAACGTGGATTTTTCTTGGGGCTTAACTCTTAGAAAGTATATTAAAGTCTTGGTCGAGAGGTTTTGTAGGGAAAGATTCACTATGCAAACTCTTGACTGAGAGTATGGGTGGGGAAAGATTCTCTACACAAACTGTCAGCTGGGAGTTTTCAATATTTAGTTCATGAGCTTTTGCAGCATTACCCTAGCGTGGTTAATGAAAATTAGAGTTACAAAAAACTATTGACTTATATTTTTTTGCAATTCTTGGCCGAAATGTTTCGGTCAACGAAAATTAGGAAAAATTTGGTGATTTTCAAGAAATAACTACTTCATAGGAGTCGAATCCTTGCCAAATTTAAGAGTTAATTGGTGCCTTTGGTACCATTATATTCAACTCTAAATCTAATTTCGAATGATATAAGTTTTATTCATTTTCATGAAGAAATGATATTTATTAATAATTTTATACTAAACTATGTCACTGCAGATTTTGAGACTTCTGAAAATTACCTGAAATAAAGTAGCAATAAATTCAAAATCAAAACACCAAATAATTTGAATATTCACTTGGCACTTCCTCTCTGTGGCATCTTGAAAACATTATTTTCCACTGACTTATTGATGATCACATTAAAATGAAAATTGTTGGATCACAAAAAGTGTTGAAAACTCACCATTTTTTGTCTTATCCTATTTCACTAAATGATCAAACATAGTATTGAATTTTAAAATTCCCCCAAAATAGTCTAGGTTCGAGTGAAATATGTGTAGATTATGATGATATAATTTTTTTTCCCAAAAAAAATTACCATATCTACGAACCATGGTGGATGCTTAAGTCACTCATTATACTTGACTAAAATTTTCAAGTATATGCATTCAATATCCACCAAATTTCTCCAGTTATATGCCCATAAAAAGTTTAAAAAAAATTATGAGTATGGAGGCAAGACAGTTCTCTAGAAATATTTCTTTTCCTACAAAGAAAAATTCTCAAAGAAAATATGAGTTTCTATTAGCTGAAGTTGAAAAAACATAAAAAATCATTATTTTCTATGTTAAAAACAAGCTAAAAGTGTTTCCCAATTTCACATTTTCACCTCAATAGGACATTGATGTAGCTTTTAAGTAGTTACAATGAGAAGCATATAAAGACATGGGATGAAAATCTAGTCTATATACAATACTCTTACAACAAAGTAGTCCACATTTCTACTGGTAAGTCCCCATTTGAAACTTGTTTGGATAGTTTCCACCTCCACCTTTGGATGTTGTGTTGATTTTTGGTAGCTTGGGCGGTACTCCAAGTCTTAGGGTTTGGCGATTGGAGGGAAAATCGCCACAAGGGTCACTTGTGGGCTTGAAATCCAATCTTGGGGTTTTCACCCATCAGGATTTGGGCCAAAAGAATGAGCACATTTCAACATGCAATGGATTAGGATAATAGATCTCGGCAAGACGAATCTAATGCAATGAGATTCATCTGATTTCGAGATGTACAAATGGAGTTATGAATTTTTGAAGTCCAATGTTGGGTTTCACATAAATGTGTTAGGGTCGACTTGGAGCAAATAAGCCTCTTAACAGTTGTCAATCCCATGGAGGACGTTAGAAGGAACCCTCTTGTTGGTGTATAAATAAGAGGTTTTGTGGAGGATTACTCTATATCCATTGTGCAACATAAGGGCAACGTTGAAGGAGATATAGGAGCTCGGTAGAGGAGAGGACATGGACATAGCAAGGAGGAAGGAAAAGGGACTATCTAGGGATGTTTTAGGTGACCAAAGTGCTGTAGGAGGCCAAGGAAAAGGGATGGAAGGTTGAGCTTGCTGTAGATGCTTGCGGGTTTGTTTGAGGGTCAAATAGAGGTAAGAGGAGCCTATTTTGGAGGGTTGTTAGGGAGCCGAAACAAATTGAGGTAGACCATGGGCCTAGCCTCTCCAAAACAGGCCAATGTAGTGGAGTTAAGGGTTATCACTTGCCCAGAACAACAACCCACGAGGAGGCCATCTCACCTTACCTAGGCCATAACGAAGAGGAGGTTGTTAGATCGGTTTATCAAAGGATGTTGCAGCATGCACTTGCCCTAACCATGGAAAACAATACAACAATATTGCAACAACGTTGAGATGTGTGTTGGATCCTAATTTTAGGGTCAGATTTGGATCAATTATTAAGTAGCCTACGAGTGCCATGTGTTGGGGTTAACATGGAGTGTTGATTACCCCAACTAGGTTCAGATCTCATCGTGAATGGATGTCATGTTGATGAAGACTATAGCAACCAAGTGATTGGGTTAACATGGACTGTTAGATGCCCTAATCAGTGGGAAGATGTTGTAGTAGTACATTGGAGCCTAGATTCGTGCAATATATCCTCTATTGCAGAGCAAATGGAAGATGTGGAAAAGTTTGCTAGCAACCAATAGAAGGGTCTCCTAGGTGTGAGGATGCCCTATCTAGGTGCAGATGTGATCTAGGTGGATATTGGTGGCCACCCACATATTCCACTTGGACCCCCAACACTGTCTCTTTCAGTTTTTGAGTTTCCTTAATTGCAGCACAGTTTACTATTTTTGGCAGTTTTTCGGATCTTGAATTTCTAGAGCCATTTTGAGGTTCTAAACGATGTTTTTAGGGAAAATGGAGAGACCAAAATTTTCCCAAATCGGCTTGTTGATTTGTTTTCGTACATCTCTTTGAGATCTTTGAAACGAGGTATTTTGATAGCCAAATGGAGATAGTGTGCCAAATTTACAACCTCGAGAAGTTGATGTACCAATTTACCCAAACGGTGCCCATAGTTTTGGTGCTTCATCTCATATGGTTAGGTTTTTGGATGTTTAGGGTTGTCCATTATTTCTCAATAATAAATAGATCTTTGAACCTCATCGTAACTCAGTTTAGAGGCATGTAACTGCCACATCTCTTCTCAGAGATAAGCTACCATTGTCCAATCTAGTCTCATTTCCATTCTATTTGTAAGCATATCTCATTATTTGATATTAATGAAAGGAAGTGTTATTTCTACTGCATCTCTATATTTATGATTATATTTGTAATTTGTTGTATTCATGTTTAAATTCAGATCAGTGGTATCAGAGCGGTCTTCTCTTTCTCTGTTTTTCTTTGCATGTCCCCAACGAGGTCAGGATATAAGGAGTTAGGGCTCGACCTGGTTGAACCTTTGTAAGATCAACCTCACAAATCCTGATGGCCTCCCATGGCGGATGAAAAGAAAGATGAGGGGGCTAGAGATCTTATCAAAATCTTGCTCAAAGAAGCACTTGAGTGACAAAGGAATGCTATGATGGACAACTTTGCCTAGATCTTTCAGCGGCTACCCAGGGCCGACGCATCTACTTCCAACAATGACTCTGGAAGCACCACACCCTTTAAGGTACAAGTTAATTTTGACATTCTCATATTTGAGTGTCAGTAGATGTGGATGCCGTAGATAAATGGTTAAATATTTTAGAAGAATATTTTTCTGTTCATGATTTTTCTAGCCAGGAAAAGATCACTTTTGCACTTCTCAAATTTCCCCCCCACGTCAAGGACTGGTGGGAAACCTACTGCGAGAAAAAGGATGAAAGTACAACCTCATTGTTTTCAGTCGCACCCACTTGGAATTCATTCTAGGATGCCATGAAGGAGCAGTATTACCTTGTCAGAAGCTATGAGGATAAACAAATAAATGGATCATGCTGCAACAAGGAAGGGACCAAGACGTGTTAGATTTTACCAATATTTTTCATATCCTTCACACAAAGTTTGGTATCAAGGATTCAGAGTGGCATTTGGTACTCAAATACTATGACTTCCTACATAGATACATCTAAGATGAGATGGAGTTCCTGGACATCTCCTCACTTTGCACGATGTACCGATATGCTGTCAAGATCAAGCAAAAGTTTAAGAAAAATAAGTGAGACTTTGGATCTGCGAATCTGAAGAACAAAGGACAAAGCCAAGGTGGGGTGACCGAGGACAACCGGTTGAAGCTGCAAGAAAATAATACCACCACAAAGTTAAAGAAGGACACAAGAAAGTGGTGTGAGTTGCATAGGATCCCCACTCACAACACAAGTGAGTTCCAAACCAAGTAGTCACTAGTGGCCGAGTTGAAGGCTTTAGAATCAGATGCATGTTCTGATCCTGAGTCAGAACCTGAGAAGAGGGATGAAAAAGGGAAGTAGATTATTGATATGGAGCCCAATGCCAATGTTTCCACTCCCAAGATCCAGAAGAATGAGCTCAACGATCTAGAGGAGGGGAAGTGTCTTTTCCACTCACAAATGTGGGTGAAGGGATTGTCGTTGCAATTCATTGTCGACAGTGACAACCAAAAGAACCTCATTTCAGCAAAGGTCATGAAGCGGTTGGGCCTACTAACCATACCACACCAGTAACTATACATCATTGGGTGGCTTTACCAAGGATGAGATCTTCGAGTTAGGCAACAATCTCACCTTCCCTACAACATCAAGCCCTTTAGAGATGAGGTATTATGTGATGTTGCTCCTCTCAACATTTGTGATGTATTATTAGGATAACCATACTTGTGGAAGCGAAATGCTGTATATGAGTTTAGACCTCGCTCTATGATTATTTATTTTAGTGATACATTATACAAGATACCATAGGTAGCCCCACCTACCACCATCTTTGATCTATGCCAAGAAATGCAGTAAGATCATCTCCCAGATTAGGAAATTTATTTTCTTTTTGGTTCACTCTCAAAGTAAGGGGAAGATCGTAGCCACATCCATGGCTGCAGGGAAGGTTCCCTCCATGCAGTAGAAGCAGGTGGATACAATCATGAAAGAATACAGGGACATCTTCCCCTCACCCATAGGGGTACCATTGCATTGTTAGGTCAAGCATTTGTTCGATCTGACTCCCGGAGCAGCTCTACCCAACGGGCTGATATATCGTTGCTCCATTGTGGAAAATTCGAAGTACAAGCATTGATATGATCAACATCGGGTGCCACACAAATTTTAGGTGGGCGACAAAGTCTGGTTACATTTGCAGAAATAATGCCGTAAAAGAGCCCATCGGAAACTCAGATCACTCTGATATGGTCCTTACACAGTTACCAAGGTTGTGGGAAACAATGCCTTGGAGCCCAACATTTCCCCATTCCTTGGCTTTCACTAAGTGTTCAATGTGGACCATCCTTGACCATGCTTCCACCATTGATTGACACATAAGACATTGGAAAGCAACTCACACCAACAAATCTAAACCTAGACTGCATGGAACATGCCACCACTGATTGGATCATGGACACACAGATCAAGAGCACTGCCCAACAGAAGATAGAACTATATCGGGTCGTTAAAGCTTGCCAACATGTTTTCCAAGGCAAGTGGCTCACCAAGGACCAAGTTCAGTAGAAGTTTCCCCATCTTATGGAGGCACTCAAGGCAATGGGGACCATTGCTTCCTAAAGTGGGAGGAATGATCGAGGTGGATATTGGTGGCCACCCACCTATTCCACTTGGACCCCCAACATTGTCTCTTTCAATTTTTTAGTTTCCTTAATTGCAACACAATTTACTTTTTGGCAGTTTTTCGAGTCCCGAACTTCTGGAGCCGTTTTGAGGCCCTAAACGACATTTTTAGGGAAAATAGAGAGACTGGAAACATCCCACATTTAGCTTGCTAGTTTGTTTTCAGTCTTCTCTTTGAGATATTCGAAGCAAGGTATTATGATAGCCAAACAGAGATCATATGCCAAAGTTACGACCTCGAGAAGTTGATGTACTAATTTATCCAAACAAGGCCCACAATTTTGGCACTTCATCTCCTAGGATTAGGTTTTTGGATGTTTAGGATTGTACATTGTTTCTCAATAATAAATAGGCCTTTGAGCCTCATTGTGACTCAGTTTAGAGGCATGTAGCCACCACATCTCTTCTCAGAGATAAGCTACCATCACCTGAGCTAATCTCATTTCCATTTTGTTTGTAAGCATACCTCATTATTTCATATTAATGAGAGGAAGTGTTATTTCTGCTACATCTTTGTATTTATGGTTACATCTGTAATGTTTTGCATTCCTATTTAAATTCATATCAAGATGCTACAACATGGATTGGTCACTCGTGGTTTGTTGGAGGGCAGCGTGAGAGTGGACCAAGTGTGGATGTGACTGGGAACTTATGGTATGTTGGAGGATACTGTGATAATGTCCAAGTTTAAGCCCGAAAAAATTTGATGGACAAAAGTGGTTGCTAGAGTGGCAGTTGTTGGAGCACAAGGGTCTAATAAGCCAAGAGCCTTTAGTGGAACCTGAGACTTGTGTGTGGAGAAGGCCTTTGACAACAAATGATGGAAAGTCCTCATAGCTCGTGTTAATTGTGGGAGATGAACATCTTGCAGTGATAGGTGGT
>APFE031553199.1:0-27905 GCA_000404065.3 Pinus taeda | reverse complement strand
TTTATCTATTTTTAATATTATTAATTATATACATTATTATTTAATACTTATAATATTAATAATTAATTTATTATTATTTTAACAAATTATTAAATTAATTTTTAATTATCTATGAATTTATATAACATGGACCGAATTTAACTTTTTCTATTAATTATAATTTAATTATAAATAATATTAATTACAATTATGATAATAATAGTAAAAATAAGGTATTATTAGAAAATTAGGTATAATAATAAATTTATTAGAATATACATATATATTTTAAATAAATATTGGCATATATATATTTATATTATATATATATTTTTATATTTTATATAATGAGTTATAATTCAAAAGTTAAATTAAATGATTAGTTTTAACGATTATCTTTGATGGATTTTTTTTTTTTTTTTTGGTCAACCTAGCTCCTTGAATATAATAGTAATTTAATATAAAATGAGTCAGTCGATGTTTGACTCGGGTTCTTGAATGGAAAAGTAGACGTTAGATTTTCTAGCCGTTTGAGTCTCTGCTTGGACTATTTAACACGCTGAACTGGATCTGCATCTTCAACTTGTCCTGACGATGAACCACACTGGTTGGTTCGAAACGCGTCGACAAAGGTCTTTCTCATGTGATTTACGCTGAAGCTCTTTTTATAAATAAAAGTTGGCATGTTGACACATGGAATGTGTGGATGCAGATCCGTTTCCATTTTTTGGTCTATTTAATGGATGATGAGGAAGATGAGATCATCCAATAATTCATCCATTCTCTTGAGATAAACGTGTTGTGAGATAAAGGATTCCCTGACAGTAGTACACTGATTGAGGGCTCGGGGGTGGCCAACTATAGAAAGGTTATGTGCAGATGAACCTATTTTTAGGTGGAGAGTCATCCCCAATTTTTTTGTTTTGGTTAGCAAAATTCAAAGAGAATTCAAATCCAAATGCACAAGTAAGGAATATCATCGTTACAGGTAAGTCATCTCTACTCATGTTTTTTCAAAATTCTATGTTAATAGTTGAATAATTGAGTGTTGATTATTAGTCATATAAGTTGATGTAGTTATTTGTATATTTTGAATCGAGGTTGTTACATTTCAAATACCAAGGAGCATAATTTTAGATAGGGACACCAAATTTCTCAATGCATTTTGGACTATATTTTTGGAGAAGATGGAAAAAAGGTTAAAAATGTCTACAACATTCCATGCACAAATATATAGGAAAATAGAAGTAGTCAATGGGTGAAAACGTGAAAATGGGAAACACTTTTCGGTATGTTGATAGAATTGGTGCTATGTTAGGCAAACTCTCGACCGATAAAAAAGTTAGAATATTTTCTTGGCTAAGAGTTTGAAGGTCTTTAGGCCAAGAGTTTAGAAAGGTTAATCCCAGGTTTGCAAACTCTTAAGTGAGAGTTTAACAAGTTTTTGGTCAAGAGTTTTGGGGAAAAAAGATTCTCGAGCACAAAACCTCAGCCAAAATTTTAGATTCTAACTACAACTCTTGGCTAAGAGTTTATATTATATTTAAAATCTCTCAAATGAGAGGTTAGATTCCAGTTAAAACTCCCGATCTAGAGTTTATATTTCATTTAAAAATATCGGTGTAGAATTTAGATTCTATTTAAAAATATCAGCCAAAAAGTTGAAAGGTATAAGTTAGAAAAAACGTGGATTTTTCTTGGGGCTTAACTCTTAGAAAGTATATTAAAGTCTTGGTCGAGAGGTTTTGTAGGGAAAGATTCACTATGCAAACTCTTGACTGAGAGTATGGGTGGGGAAAGATTCTCTACACAAACTGTCAGCTGGGAGTTTTCAATATTTAGTTCATGAGCTTTTGCAGCATTACCCTAGCGTGGTTAATGAAAATTAGAGTTACAAAAAACTATTGACTTATATTTTTTTGCAATTCTTGGCCGAAATGTTTCGGTCAACGAAAATTAGGAAAAATTTGGTGATTTTCAAGAAATAACTACTTCATAGGAGTCGAATCCTTGCCAAATTTAAGAGTTAATTGGTGCCTTTGGTACCATTATATTCAACTCTAAATCTAATTTCGAATGATATAAGTTTTATTCATTTTCATGAAGAAATGATATTTATTAATAATTTTATACTAAACTATGTCACTGCAGATTTTGAGACTTCTGAAAATTACCTGAAATAAAGTAGCAATAAATTCAAAATCAAAACACCAAATAATTTGAATATTCACTTGGCACTTCCTCTCTGTGGCATCTTGAAAACATTATTTTCCACTGACTTATTGATGATCACATTAAAATGAAAATTGTTGGATCACAAAAAGTGTTGAAAACTCACCATTTTTTGTCTTATCCTATTTCACTAAATGATCAAACATAGTATTGAATTTTAAAATTCCCCCAAAATAGTCTAGGTTCGAGTGAAATATGTGTAGATTATGATGATATAATTTTTTTTCCCAAAAAAAATTACCATATCTACGAACCATGGTGGATGCTTAAGTCACTCATTATACTTGACTAAAATTTTCAAGTATATGCATTCAATATCCACCAAATTTCTCCAGTTATATGCCCATAAAAAGTTTAAAAAAAATTATGAGTATGGAGGCAAGACAGTTCTCTAGAAATATTTCTTTTCCTACAAAGAAAAATTCTCAAAGAAAATATGAGTTTCTATTAGCTGAAGTTGAAAAAACATAAAAAATCATTATTTTCTATGTTAAAAACAAGCTAAAAGTGTTTCCCAATTTCACATTTTCACCTCAATAGGACATTGATGTAGCTTTTAAGTAGTTACAATGAGAAGCATATAAAGACATGGGATGAAAATCTAGTCTATATACAATACTCTTACAACAAAGTAGTCCACATTTCTACTGGTAAGTCCCCATTTGAAACTTGTTTGGATAGTTTCCACCTCCACCTTTGGATGTTGTGTTGATTTTTGGTAGCTTGGGCGGTACTCCAAGTCTTAGGGTTTGGCGATTGGAGGGAAAATCGCCACAAGGGTCACTTGTGGGCTTGAAATCCAATCTTGGGGTTTTCACCCATCAGGATTTGGGCCAAAAGAATGAGCACATTTCAACATGCAATGGATTAGGATAATAGATCTCGGCAAGACGAATCTAATGCAATGAGATTCATCTGATTTCGAGATGTACAAATGGAGTTATGAATTTTTGAAGTCCAATGTTGGGTTTCACATAAATGTGTTAGGGTCGACTTGGAGCAAATAAGCCTCTTAACAGTTGTCAATCCCATGGAGGACGTTAGAAGGAACCCTCTTGTTGGTGTATAAATAAGAGGTTTTGTGGAGGATTACTCTATATCCATTGTGCAACATAAGGGCAACGTTGAAGGAGATATAGGAGCTCGGTAGAGGAGAGGACATGGACATAGCAAGGAGGAAGGAAAAGGGACTATCTAGGGATGTTTTAGGTGACCAAAGTGCTGTAGGAGGCCAAGGAAAAGGGATGGAAGGTTGAGCTTGCTGTAGATGCTTGCGGGTTTGTTTGAGGGTCAAATAGAGGTAAGAGGAGCCTATTTTGGAGGGTTGTTAGGGAGCCGAAACAAATTGAGGTAGACCATGGGCCTAGCCTCTCCAAAACAGGCCAATGTAGTGGAGTTAAGGGTTATCACTTGCCCAGAACAACAACCCACGAGGAGGCCATCTCACCTTACCTAGGCCATAACGAAGAGGAGGTTGTTAGATCGGTTTATCAAAGGATGTTGCAGCATGCACTTGCCCTAACCATGGAAAACAATACAACAATATTGCAACAACGTTGAGATGTGTGTTGGATCCTAATTTTAGGGTCAGATTTGGATCAATTATTAAGTAGCCTACGAGTGCCATGTGTTGGGGTTAACATGGAGTGTTGATTACCCCAACTAGGTTCAGATCTCATCGTGAATGGATGTCATGTTGATGAAGACTATAGCAACCAAGTGATTGGGTTAACATGGACTGTTAGATGCCCTAATCAGTGGGAAGATGTTGTAGTAGTACATTGGAGCCTAGATTCGTGCAATATATCCTCTATTGCAGAGCAAATGGAAGATGTGGAAAAGTTTGCTAGCAACCAATAGAAGGGTCTCCTAGGTGTGAGGATGCCCTATCTAGGTGCAGATGTGATCTAGGTGGATATTGGTGGCCACCCACATATTCCACTTGGACCCCCAACACTGTCTCTTTCAGTTTTTGAGTTTCCTTAATTGCAGCACAGTTTACTATTTTTGGCAGTTTTTCGGATCTTGAATTTCTAGAGCCATTTTGAGGTTCTAAACGATGTTTTTAGGGAAAATGGAGAGACCAAAATTTTCCCAAATCGGCTTGTTGATTTGTTTTCGTACATCTCTTTGAGATCTTTGAAACGAGGTATTTTGATAGCCAAATGGAGATAGTGTGCCAAATTTACAACCTCGAGAAGTTGATGTACCAATTTACCCAAACGGTGCCCATAGTTTTGGTGCTTCATCTCATATGGTTAGGTTTTTGGATGTTTAGGGTTGTCCATTATTTCTCAATAATAAATAGATCTTTGAACCTCATCGTAACTCAGTTTAGAGGCATGTAACTGCCACATCTCTTCTCAGAGATAAGCTACCATTGTCCAATCTAGTCTCATTTCCATTCTATTTGTAAGCATATCTCATTATTTGATATTAATGAAAGGAAGTGTTATTTCTACTGCATCTCTATATTTATGATTATATTTGTAATTTGTTGTATTCATGTTTAAATTCAGATCAGTGGTATCAGAGCGGTCTTCTCTTTCTCTGTTTTTCTTTGCATGTCCCCAACGAGGTCAGGATATAAGGAGTTAGGGCTCGACCTGGTTGAACCTTTGTAAGATCAACCTCACAAATCCTGATGGCCTCCCATGGCGGATGAAAAGAAAGATGAGGGGGCTAGAGATCTTATCAAAATCTTGCTCAAAGAAGCACTTGAGTGACAAAGGAATGCTATGATGGACAACTTTGCCTAGATCTTTCAGCGGCTACCCAGGGCCGACGCATCTACTTCCAACAATGACTCTGGAAGCACCACACCCTTTAAGGTACAAGTTAATTTTGACATTCTCATATTTGAGTGTCAGTAGATGTGGATGCCGTAGATAAATGGTTAAATATTTTAGAAGAATATTTTTCTGTTCATGATTTTTCTAGCCAGGAAAAGATCACTTTTGCACTTCTCAAATTTCCCCCCCACGTCAAGGACTGGTGGGAAACCTACTGCGAGAAAAAGGATGAAAGTACAACCTCATTGTTTTCAGTCGCACCCACTTGGAATTCATTCTAGGATGCCATGAAGGAGCAGTATTACCTTGTCAGAAGCTATGAGGATAAACAAATAAATGGATCATGCTGCAACAAGGAAGGGACCAAGACGTGTTAGATTTTACCAATATTTTTCATATCCTTCACACAAAGTTTGGTATCAAGGATTCAGAGTGGCATTTGGTACTCAAATACTATGACTTCCTACATAGATACATCTAAGATGAGATGGAGTTCCTGGACATCTCCTCACTTTGCACGATGTACCGATATGCTGTCAAGATCAAGCAAAAGTTTAAGAAAAATAAGTGAGACTTTGGATCTGCGAATCTGAAGAACAAAGGACAAAGCCAAGGTGGGGTGACCGAGGACAACCGGTTGAAGCTGCAAGAAAATAATACCACCACAAAGTTAAAGAAGGACACAAGAAAGTGGTGTGAGTTGCATAGGATCCCCACTCACAACACAAGTGAGTTCCAAACCAAGTAGTCACTAGTGGCCGAGTTGAAGGCTTTAGAATCAGATGCATGTTCTGATCCTGAGTCAGAACCTGAGAAGAGGGATGAAAAAGGGAAGTAGATTATTGATATGGAGCCCAATGCCAATGTTTCCACTCCCAAGATCCAGAAGAATGAGCTCAACGATCTAGAGGAGGGGAAGTGTCTTTTCCACTCACAAATGTGGGTGAAGGGATTGTCGTTGCAATTCATTGTCGACAGTGACAACCAAAAGAACCTCATTTCAGCAAAGGTCATGAAGCGGTTGGGCCTACTAACCATACCACACCAGTAACTATACATCATTGGGTGGCTTTACCAAGGATGAGATCTTCGAGTTAGGCAACAATCTCACCTTCCCTACAACATCAAGCCCTTTAGAGATGAGGTATTATGTGATGTTGCTCCTCTCAACATTTGTGATGTATTATTAGGATAACCATACTTGTGGAAGCGAAATGCTGTATATGAGTTTAGACCTCGCTCTATGATTATTTATTTTAGTGATACATTATACAAGATACCATAGGTAGCCCCACCTACCACCATCTTTGATCTATGCCAAGAAATGCAGTAAGATCATCTCCCAGATTAGGAAATTTATTTTCTTTTTGGTTCACTCTCAAAGTAAGGGGAAGATCGTAGCCACATCCATGGCTGCAGGGAAGGTTCCCTCCATGCAGTAGAAGCAGGTGGATACAATCATGAAAGAATACAGGGACATCTTCCCCTCACCCATAGGGGTACCATTGCATTGTTAGGTCAAGCATTTGTTCGATCTGACTCCCGGAGCAGCTCTACCCAACGGGCTGATATATCGTTGCTCCATTGTGGAAAATTCGAAGTACAAGCATTGATATGATCAACATCGGGTGCCACACAAATTTTAGGTGGGCGACAAAGTCTGGTTACATTTGCAGAAATAATGCCGTAAAAGAGCCCATCGGAAACTCAGATCACTCTGATATGGTCCTTACACAGTTACCAAGGTTGTGGGAAACAATGCCTTGGAGCCCAACATTTCCCCATTCCTTGGCTTTCACTAAGTGTTCAATGTGGACCATCCTTGACCATGCTTCCACCATTGATTGACACATAAGACATTGGAAAGCAACTCACACCAACAAATCTAAACCTAGACTGCATGGAACATGCCACCACTGATTGGATCATGGACACACAGATCAAGAGCACTGCCCAACAGAAGATAGAACTATATCGGGTCGTTAAAGCTTGCCAACATGTTTTCCAAGGCAAGTGGCTCACCAAGGACCAAGTTCAGTAGAAGTTTCCCCATCTTATGGAGGCACTCAAGGCAATGGGGACCATTGCTTCCTAAAGTGGGAGGAATGATCGAGGTGGATATTGGTGGCCACCCACCTATTCCACTTGGACCCCCAACATTGTCTCTTTCAATTTTTTAGTTTCCTTAATTGCAACACAATTTACTTTTTGGCAGTTTTTCGAGTCCCGAACTTCTGGAGCCGTTTTGAGGCCCTAAACGACATTTTTAGGGAAAATAGAGAGACTGGAAACATCCCACATTTAGCTTGCTAGTTTGTTTTCAGTCTTCTCTTTGAGATATTCGAAGCAAGGTATTATGATAGCCAAACAGAGATCATATGCCAAAGTTACGACCTCGAGAAGTTGATGTACTAATTTATCCAAACAAGGCCCACAATTTTGGCACTTCATCTCCTAGGATTAGGTTTTTGGATGTTTAGGATTGTACATTGTTTCTCAATAATAAATAGGCCTTTGAGCCTCATTGTGACTCAGTTTAGAGGCATGTAGCCACCACATCTCTTCTCAGAGATAAGCTACCATCACCTGAGCTAATCTCATTTCCATTTTGTTTGTAAGCATACCTCATTATTTCATATTAATGAGAGGAAGTGTTATTTCTGCTACATCTTTGTATTTATGGTTACATCTGTAATGTTTTGCATTCCTATTTAAATTCATATCAAGATGCTACAACATGGATTGGTCACTCGTGGTTTGTTGGAGGGCAGCGTGAGAGTGGACCAAGTGTGGATGTGACTGGGAACTTATGGTATGTTGGAGGATACTGTGATAATGTCCAAGTTTAAGCCCGAAAAAATTTGATGGACAAAAGTGGTTGCTAGAGTGGCAGTTGTTGGAGCACAAGGGTCTAATAAGCCAAGAGCCTTTAGTGGAACCTGAGACTTGTGTGTGGAGAAGGCCTTTGACAACAAATGATGGAAAGTCCTCATAGCTCGTGTTAATTGTGGGAGATGAACATCTTGCAGTGATAGGTGGTAGCCCTTCGTGCCCTATGTTGGTCTTCATTGGTGCAACACAGGAAGACCATAGTGGGTTGAAGTTCCTGAGTAGCTGAGGAGCAATAGTGGGTAGTTGAGAGTTTTTCACAAGTATAGTTTTGAACAACTTGACAACAGTCTCGATTTATTGATGCATTGATGGAAAAATGATCAACTAGTGAGAAAATTGGATAGTTGAGATTCAGTGGCCAGATGGATTTAGAGCATTGATATAGGTATAAGCTATAAATCAGAGCAAAAGGACCAGGAAGGTATAAGGTACGACCGAGAGGAGCTAAGAGAGTTAGCTACATGAGCTAGATGGTCAGAGTATCTTGTTAAGGGAATATTGGTTGTTGATGTATTGACAACAAGATTGAGTTTGTGTCCTGTACTAGTGGATATATGAGGGCCATTATCCTTGGTACGAGAACCCTACGTTGTTGTATTATATGTTGTTTAATATAATGAAGCTGCGTTGAAAAATGTAAAAAGTTTCCCATATTCTGTGCATGTGTTATTTACTATTGTTTATATTTCGCTGTGCAAAGTAGTATTATTAATATTCTTGGCTTGGTAGCATTAGAGATTTTAAGATTCTATCCTAGACCCAAGATAGTGGAAATTCAACATCGTATCAGAGCGTATCTGAGCTACTTTGAGGGACAATGAATCAAAGTGTGCATAGTGAAGCAACTTAGAGGGAGTTGTGGGTGTTTAAATCATGGAACAAAGGGTTCATCTATAGACATGGAGATATGGTCTTGACTGGGTTGGCAGTGAGAATGGCTGGGAGTTTTGGTGGATTGGGGATGAGCCTGATGAACAATAGTTTGTTGTAGGGAAGGTTGTTGATCACGGGCTTCTGTTTATTTTCCATGGATGGTTGGGAAAACTCGAGGGTTTCTTTGGCTTGGATGAGATCAGGTTAATTGAGATGGCTTCATGTGATGGACTAGATATTTGCAGGCTAGAGTCTTCATCAGATCGTTATTTTGTATATCCGAGATTAGTGGGGTTTGAACGAGTATTATTTGATCTAGGAAGATTATGCTTGTAGGACTGTGCCAGTGGAGATCATGTAGACTTAGAGGGAGTCTAGCCTCAGTGGGAACAACCTTATAGACATTCAGGATCTTCAGGTTCATATATGATAAGGAAGAGGCACCACCGAGATTGTTAGGTTCATTCTATAGGGTATGTTGCAGTGATGGATGCCAAATGGACTAGTGTCACCAGAGATGATGATGGTTACTTCCTAGTATTAGAAGTAACTCCCTTGATGATATGAAAATTGTGGAAGAACACTCTCTGACACTTGGAAAGTTTTAAATGGGTCTTTTGGACAATGACTTAATTTATCTGTGCAAGTTAACCATAAAGGACACAACACGTATAATCATGTGATATCAAGAAGAATGACACCGAGGTTGATGATGGAGTTCACCCCTCCTGGGCTACACCTCTGGGACCTGCTCAAAAGGCTAGGATGCTCATATTTCAGTAGAAAATAAGAGGTACATTAAATTGTTGTTTACAATTGCAACTATTTCCCCAGTATGGAAATTCTCCCCTACAGAGAACACTCGCAATATAACTTGACAATATACACTTGATGTGTCATCTATAACTAAACATAGAGTCCCTAGCAATGAATCTAAACCTCAACTAAAATTGGGGATTAAAAAATCAACAATATATTAATCAATTACATGTCTCAACTTGATTAGGAGAGACACAATTCATGTACTATCTTTTGAAGAATTTGCAGTTGCAACTAATGAACAAGTTCTACCGATGAGTTTGGAGCATGCCAAAGCCCTCGTTTCGGCTCTTCAAGTGCCTAGTTTAGCTTCTGTATGCCTTCAGAAAGCCAAAACCTAACTTAACTCAAGAACTAGCTCACACCATCAACTTCAGGATGTGCTACTCACAAATACCTTCTCGTTCTGATGGCACAATTTCTTAACTCCCTCTAGCTCACAAAGCTAGTCTTCAATACCACTTTGGGCTTCACTTGCCACTGACTTCGAATGGATTCAAAAGGCTTAGAGTGGCCTTGGAATGGCTTCAACTGGCTTCAAATGACTTGTCTTGCCTTCAAGTTGCTGGTCTTTGAATTGGTGCATTTGACCACCTTTTATAACAATTTACAACTCAAAGTTTAGAATTTTTGTTATAACAATATAATAAATATTACAAATGGCTATTCAAATTAAATCAATGCCTAACTCTAGCCTTGGATTTTGTTGTATTTGGTGCAATTAACATTATACACCTAGCGCTATAATTACAACTATATTAAACTTGGTGCATATCCATATGGTTTAAAACCATATAACATTAATGCATATCATATCGGAGGCAAATTTGATTTTATTTAAGACATATGGCTTATGTATTCATCACATATAATATAACCGTATAAGGTGGTTCATTCAATATCTATCCAATGGCATATGACACATCCACTCCATAACCCGTGTCATATGACTATACCACCGTTGCCACCTCCATAACATGTACTAACTTCTATGCGTCGTTTGGATGTTTGTTTTGGGTTGCCACATAATAACATTTCTACCCTCCATTTTAGATTGTTTTTTTAGCACTGATACCATAGAATTTGGGTTGGTAGGGCCGCCAGATGTGGCAGGATTTTCCAACCTAACCCCCACTTGCCATACTTAATAATAATAAATATATTTTTGTGCCCATGTATTATAAAGGCACAAAATTGGTGCAACAATAATTTTTTGTTGTATGTTGGCAAAGGTCGTGGGTTCGACCCTAACCTTGCCCATTCAACCAACCTTGACCTATTGACTGCTTGTGTTTAACTTTGACTACCTGCCACATGTCCGATTATGGTATTTCCACTTGGCCTTCAAGGCCCCAAAATTTTACCTATTTGACATAAACTTTAACAGACATGTTCTCCTTCATTCGGAGGCCTTTTTTTGATGCTGAAGATACTGCTAGATTCAACGAGACGAGATCTTCAGCTTCACGCTATTTTGGGAAGCATATGAAACAACAAAATTTTGATCATGGCAAGAACTGATGCTATTTGGGGCCATCTTGGTCTTAAAACATTACCTAGCAAACTTTGAATGAACTCAACAAGATCCATCTTGGATCACTTATTGAGAGGGTGTGTTGATTTTTGGTAGTTTGGGAGGTATTCCAAGCCTTAAGGTTTAGGGGTTGGAGGGAAAAACACCATAAGGGTCACTTTGTGGGGTTGAAACCCAAGTTTGGGGATTTTCACCCATCAGGATTTGGGCCAAAACCATGAGCACATTTCAACATGTGACAGATGAGGATGATAGTTCTTGGTGAGGCGAATCTAACGAAACAAGAATCATTAGATTCTGAGTTGTAGAAATGGAGTTATGAATTTTTGAAGTCCAATGTTGGGTTTCCCACAAATGAGTTAGGGTTAGCTTGGTGCAAATAAGCCTGTTAACAGTTGTCAAGCCCATGGAGGACATTAGAAGGATCCCTCCTGTTGGTGTATAAATAAGAGGTGTTGTGGAGGACTATTCTATATCCATTGTGCAACATAAGGGCAACGTTGAAGGAGAAATAGGAGCTTGGTAGAGGAGAGAACTTGGCCACAATAAGGAGGAAGGAAAAACGAGGGTAGAGCAACTATTCTAGGGCTGTTTCAAGTGACAAAAATTTTGTAGGATGCCAAGGAGAAGGGTTGGAAGGCCGAGCTTGCTGTAGATGCTTGCTGGTCTGTTTGAGGGTCAAACAGAGGTAAGAGGAGGTTGTTTTGGAGGGATGTTAGGGAGCTGCAGCAAATTGAGGTAGGTCATAGGGCTAGCCTCTCCAAAATAGGCCAGTGTGGCAGAGTTAATGGTTGTCACTTGCCCAGAATAATAACCCATGAGAAGACCATCTCACCTTGCCTAGGCCACATTAAAGTTTGAGGAGGCTCTTAAATTGGTTTATGAATGGTTGTTGTAGCATGCACTTTCCCTAACTAGGGACAACAATACAAAAATATTGCAGCAATGTTGAGATGTGCGTTGGATCCTAATCTAGGGTTACATTTGGATCAATTATCAAGCAGCCTATGGGTGCCACGTGTTGGGGTTAACATGGAGTGTTGAATACCCCAATTAGGAGTAGATCTCGTGGTGAATGGATGTCATGTTGATGAAGACTATAGCAACCAAGTGATTGGGTTGACATGGAATGTCAGATGCCCTAATTAGTGGGCAGATGTTGCAACAATACAATGGAGAATAGATTTTTGCAATAACTCCTATATTGTATAGAAAAGGGAAGATGTGGGGAAGGTTGTTGGTAGCCAATAGAAGGGAATCATAGGTGTGAGGATGCCCTAGTTAGGTTCAAATGCTACAATGTGGATTGGTCAGTCATGGTTTGTTGGAGGGAAGCATGAGAGTGGACCAAGTGTGGACGTGATTGGGCACTTATACTCCGCTAGAGGACAACGTGATAATGTCTAAGTTGGAGCCAAGTGTGCAACACTTTGATGGAAAGAAGTGGTTACTAGAGTGGCAATTGTTGGAGCTCAAGGGTCTAATAAGCTAGGAGAAATTTGTGGAACATGAGACTTTTGTGTGGAGAATGAATTCTATAGAAGATGATGGGAAATCCTCCTAGCCCATGTTCATTGTGGAAGATGAACATCTTGTAATGATAGGTGTCAACCCTATGTGCCCTATGTTGGTCTTCATTGGTGCAACATAGGAATACCATAGTGGGATGAAGTCCCTGAGTAGCTGAGGAGCAGTAGTGGGTAGTTGAGAGTTGTTTATAAGTGGAGTTGTGAACAACTTGACAAGAGTCTTGATGTGTTGATGGATGAATGATCAACTAGTGAGCAGATTGGATAGCCGAGATTCAGTGGCCAGATGGACTTGGAGCATTGATAGAGGTAGGAGGTGCAGATTGGGTGCCGAAGGACTGGTCAGGTATAGGGTATGATTGAGAGGAGCTGGGACAAGTCGACTACATCAACTAGATGGTCAAAGTATCTTGTTGAGGGAAGATTGGTTGTTGATTTACTAACACCAAGCCCTAGTTTGTATGTTGTAATAGTGGATGTATGAGGGCCATTTTACTTGGTGTGGGGGTCCTAGACTGTTGTATTATATGTTGTTTAATATAACAAAGTTAGTTTGAAAAATGTAAAAGGTTGTCCATATTCTGTGCATGTGTGATTTACTGATGTTTATATTCTCTTGTGTAAAGTAGTATTGTTGATATTCTTGGTTTGGTAGCATCAGAGATTTTAAGATTTTATCCTATACCCAAGGTCATGGAAATTAAACATGTTGTATACAAATAATGAGGAGGAGTGAGGAGGGATCTCACAAGGGATGCATGAAAAGAATAAAAATTTGTTGATCAGATTAGGAATATCCATTTGCAGATATAGGAAAGATAAATAAATCATGGGAAAAATAAAAGGTTAGGCATGACCAATGTAAAAAAAAACAATTCATCCAAAGTGGGAGAGGAGTTATGGCTATGGTTGAATAAGGAAAGACTATAAGTTCCTAGTAAAAGATAAAATCTCTATTTTATGACAATTTTTAGATATTGGAAAATGTGGGAGATGATTTGTACCGACTCTATCTACCCCCATAGATGCGAATTTACTCAGTTGTGAATGTAAATAATCTCAAACTCTATAAACCTTCCATGTTGGATTAGGAGGAGGTGTAGGTCCTACCTCCCAGAGAGGAGTTGACACGAGACACTCAGGTAGAGTTAGAAGATGACACAATTTTATAGAAGAGGTAAAAAACTACAAGATAAGTGAAACATGACTTTTGGAAAATTAGGTTGAAATGACAACTTCCAAGAAAACAAAAATAGTAATCTAGGGAGAAGGTAGAGAAAAAAATTCCTCACCTCATTAAGTAACGATTTTGAGGCTAAAAGCCTCCCAAAATGGGGACGCATGGTCCATATTGAATCATTATATTATAGGTTGTCTATCTTGATTCTTTTAAAATGGAAAAATTGGAGGCATGAACTTATAAGGTCTTTTTTCCAGTGATTCCTAGAGAATTGGGGGTTGAAGCCTTCTAGATAAATATTGAGGCCTTAAAAAAAGTTTTATAGGTTCCCAAAAATTTCACATGTGCTAAACCCCTTGGCATTATTTTATCCTCAAATACCTTTCCAATAGTGCAATAAGCAATGAAACAATGTTTGTATTGAAAATGTATGCCTCCTTAACCTTCGTGTTGAAGACCATGATATGGGTGGATGCCGAATCAACCCTTATAACTCATGCATATGGGCATATCACTATGTGGACATTGAATAATAATCTATAAGGTTCAAAAATGTAACTTTGGTTGAGTTAAGGGATTTGAATTTTACCCCTAGTTGGATGTGAGGCTATGTTATATATCGAGCAAATAGGAGGAGTAGGGGTTCCATTCTATGTTAATGTATTTTGTTCCATAGAGAGAAAAGAAACTAGGTGTGGAAAATTACATAATATAATAGAATGGGTTGAATTTGTTATATAGCACCCTTACAAACCATAAGTCTAAGGTAACTTCATCGATAACATTGCATCTTCCTTTGTACTTACACATTTCCCATAACAAAGAAAAGAGAGGAGAGAAGCTTCACCTTTTAGATGGGTTTTCTCTTGTAAGGGTTTTCCAGTGAAAACCTTTTTATCTATTGTGGATGATGTGTGTATTCCTTTATGTTTTATATTTCTCGAATTTCAACTAATTTAATTAATTAAATAGGAAAATTAGCTAAGGATCTATAATCTAAGAAAAAATTAATAGTAAATATTTCAATAATATTATTAGATCTATTTTTGACAAACTATACTAGTGAAATATCCACAATAATATATAGATAAAAAAAAGTACAATGGTAGCAAATGAGAAGAGGGTGTAGTAATCAATCAATATTATGAGAAAATCACCACCTCAAAGACACTATTTAATAGATGAAATTTAACAAAAAATTACATGTATTTTTTTTTTGCATTATAAAAAGTGCATGTGATCTCTAGCTCAAGCCTACTTTTATAAACTTATAGGCTCTAATCACATGTTCATTTCATATAAAAATATGTAATTTTTTAGCTATTAATTACTTATTATTCACCCACCCATATGTCACTTATATGCACAAGTTCAAAATTTATTTTTCTTTTGAAATTTAATTTTTTTTTTTAATTAAGTTTCAACTACTACTCTTCTTATTTTTATTCCTAGAAATTCCCTTGATCACCTCCTATTTTTCTATTTAATTAAGTGCATATGTAGTCACTAGTTTATTCAATTAAATCTCTTCATTAGTATTTCAAAAGCCTACATATCTTCACCCACTTGTTGTTTCAATTTGAATTCCATTACCCTTTTTGCTCTCCTTATTTTATGGGTGCACTTGTAGTTAACTTTTAAGTTAATTAACAATTATGTTTTTTCTATTACATGCACATTTCTAAATACATTTATTTTTCTATTAGATTTTAAATAAACTATTTCATTTTCTTCCTCTTTATTTATATGTAAATATATAACAACATGTATGTTTAATCAATTACTCATGCATTTATCTAAATTTTCCTAATTAAATGGAATGCATAGGCTAATTGATAGTTTTTCCCTGTATAAATAACAATTAGAATTGATACCAAGGGTGCCTTCATTCTCCACGCGCTTCTAGAATTTCCTTTTAGTATGTACCACGGGTGTTGTTGTGCCAACATCGACACCTTCTTTTACTATTTTTATTTTTGAGATATTTTAAAATCTATCTTCCTTTAACAAAATCACAAAGTATAAGGGCCTCCTTGAAATCATTCATGAACATATTTTGAAAAGGGAATAAATCCTACTTTCAGTTAGTGAATATTATTTGTCATAGAACTCACATTTTTGCCCATGACTTGATATTTATCTAAGGTATATTTCACTTAGATTGCTCAGATTTGGCATAAAATCACTTTCTTTAGCAACGTAGTGCTAGAAAAAATAAATCATTCCTAATGATCCTTCCTTGTATCACCACATTTTTTATAAGAAATATAGCACTAGGAAAAACTCTTTCTTTACCAACATAGCACTAGAAAAAATAAATTATTGTCATAATTATGTTTTTTTAAGTGAAATAGCCTTGCAGAAAATACTTTTCATACTGACACAATTCCAAAAAAGATCCTTTTGCAGTGACATTACAATGAAGAAATATCATCCCTTGGTGAGATGTCTCTTGATATGAAATGGAGAAAATTAATAATATTGTGCTAATTCCCCATTCATAATAAAACCCAATATTATTATCATTTTCTTATTAAGTGCTTAAGGATTCACCATTTTTTTCTTAATTAACTCATTCCCATGAAATTTTCTTATGTAAATGTTATAAACAATTTAACATAAAACATATGTTGAACAACAACAAAATAACAACAAAGAACATAAAAATACAATACACAATGCATAGATTTGATGAGGAGTTCACCCCTCCTGGGCTATGTCTCCTTGCTCTAGCTTCAAATGCTTGGGCCTCTCTATTATGCTCAAAATTACAATAAATATGTGTTTTCAATGCTCAAATGCCTCTGAAACCTATCTCAATGAGTTCAAAATGCTCAAAAATAGTTATCTAGCCTCCTTTTGCAACCAATTTTGTGAAAAATTGAAGAAGTTATGATTTATGTCAGTCTTTCCACAATTTTCTCCTCCAAATCTGGCTTACTTCCAGTTGAATTCATTATCTAGAGTTAATTTTAGCAGTTCTTCCAAAATCAGTGGTCTCATCATCTTCCCCGCCTATCTCACGGTTAAGGCCAAGTGGCCACATACAAAGTGGTTGGTTTGGCAGAAAAGGTGACGGTTTTGCAGCTTTGTCGCAAATCGCAATTGGCTCTACCGAGAGTGATTCTTATATTTGGGACTTAATGCATTGCGATATGTGATATGGTGATCTGACGGACATGGTGAGTTATAAACTACAACTTTGAAATGATATTGCATCCACAAATCACATCGGCGAAGTCCCTCGGTAACATATATATCTTCTGAGTTTAGACTTCTGTGATCCATATTAATAATTACAAAATCTTTCGGAAAAAATAACATAGGAGTAATATCATCAATGCATTTTGAACCAACCAGTGTAGTTCATCTTTAGGACAAGATGATGAATCAGATCGAAGCAATGAAATAAATAGATGAAGAGAGCAACTAACTAGTCATTAGAAAAAAACTAGTTTGACTAAAAATAATTATTTATTTATTTATTTTTATTTTTATTTTTAGGTTTCTACAAAGTTTTTTTTTTTTGTTTTGAATATATCAATTTAAGTTGTTAATGCAATAATAAGAAAAATAAATAAATAAAAATATATATGAAAACAAACAAATAAAATAAATAATATTTGGAAGTTTGAATTTTAAATAACATCAAATTAATAATATTTATATTATAGTAAAAACAAATAAACAAATAAATAATATTTGGAAAGTCTGAATTTCAATTAACATCAAATTGAATAAATATGATTATTATAATAAAAATTAATATTACTATGGAGGTACTATTAGGATTTGTATATAATAACTAAATAGACCAAGGGGCTAAGATGTTAAAACCTTAATGAAAAAAATAAAAATAAAAAATGAAAAACTTTAGGAGTTCAGGGCAGGGATCCAAACCTGCTAATGCTCCAACCATCGTCTCTGTTTAGATTAACGTGCCTTTTTCAATTTCTAAGGCCTCTCTAAATTTACGATGATGAAAATAGTCAACCCTTGCTATGACTCTAGCCTCTTCTATACACATGTGATGATTGGTCTTTTCTGCATTTTCTGCAAAAGCGAAGGAGTGAGACCTCCCATGTTTGATGTCCGTAGCATGTTCACAAATCCTCTGATTTATTGATAGACCAATCTCACCAATATAAGATGTTCCAAAAGAAGAAGGAATAATATAAACCCCCTTCACATGCTCGGGGTTAACCGACTGTTATAGACATATTTGGGCACTGCAACCCCAATCACATATGTCAAGAAACCAAGGGCTCTTAAACCCCTAAAAGTGTTGTTTCACACCCTAAAGGATCATGGTCAACTGATTACATAATTTCCCAGAAGTACCACCTGAAAAAATACTCAGAATTGGCCAAAACTGAACCATACAGACTGCTCCATACTGAGGTTGCGATGCGTACTGGCTGCTACACTAGCCAGGTGTGATGCATATTGAAAGAGCCTTCCATGGGGTTGTTGGCCGGATAATTCATTCTTGCGGACAAGACCGATCTCCCTAGTATCGAACGATATCTAGCAACAAAGAGCACAAGCAAATCTACTTTTCTCTAAACATGTAACAGACCCTACCTCGGTCCAACGCTTGTTTGTGGCAGCTTTATTCCAACAGCTTCAAGCAGTTCCTTTTCAATAACCTGCATACACAAACAAGCACACATCAAAGAACACCCGCATAGATATTATAATAAAACATGTTCATTATGAAGATCAAGGAGCTCATAAAATAAACCATTAGAGATAGTTCATTGAGAAAAACAAACTTGATTGTATTAACTTTCTGAATAAAAGAACCTTACAACCTTTGCCTTAATGTTGCTCAAGTTCATTCCATGGTCCAACAGGAGTTTCCTCTACTTTGACAAGCCTCAATCACTTCCCAAATGATATGAAAGGTATGTGATCTCTCCTCTCACAAGCTCAAAAAGGAAGTCTAATTTCCAGCAGCATTTACCCTCAAGAATCTTTAGCTTTCAACCTCCCCTACAACCAGCCCAATGCATGAATTTATAGTGCAAATGGAGGAAGTTGTAGGTCCACCATTGAAGGGATAAATTCCTCCTTCAATGGGATAAGCACCTCATATCATGGAGTTAGCTCCCTTAGTTATGGAATGGATGAACCAAGGTGGAGTGGACTTTCCAGTGCAATATTCCTTCTAGAAGTGTTTAAAAGTGACCCAAGATGAGTTTTTAAGAATTAACTCATGCCTTTTTACCTTTTATAGGGGTTCGCACCCATTACTCAATAGACAGAGTGGTCAGGTTCGCAAGAAACATGACCATTGGGTGCGACACTGTAGGCAATGCTAGGAGAAAGTGCAAAACCAGGATTTGAGATCTTTTTAAGGTCTTTCTTCCATTTTCAAGGCTTGACATGAAGAGCTAAGGCTTAAGACTTGCAAAGGAGGTATGTATGAGTGTTGATGGACTCACACAAACTGTAGAAAGTCATGGTGACAATTTTTTATGTAACAGATTGCCCCCTAAAGTGCAAAGTCTGTAGTAGATGAGGATGGTTTTTTGATCATCTAAGAAGAGTGAAGGACTTTATCATTTCAAGGATCTTCCTGTCGATACCCCGGTCGGAACCTGTAAAAACATTCAACACAAAATATATATATGTGAAAATATCATCGCTGAGGTAGGCATTCCCATACTCAGATGAAAACTGACTAAGAACTATCTAAAACTGTTCTGATACAGGAATGATTTTGTATTACATTAGAAGTAGAAACAAATGGACACAGTATGGGCGCAACCATCTGTTTACGAATAGTCCACTATATAATGATAACAAAATTCCTCGCAGCCTAGATGGTGGAAACTAGATCCAGGGTCTTCATTTCTACTTCCCGAAACTAGTACGATTCTATCCATGTGAATAAATGTGTCGAAGTCGAACATGGTAGAAACCACTTGATTACCAATCAATGATGTAAACTGTTAACAAGTGTGAGAGGAACCACCAATAATGTTAATGGCCCTTAAAGTACTCAGTACAATCCATGAAATGTGAATGAATGATTCGATGTCGAACACGTCACAAAATCCTTTGATCGAAGGTCAATGATGAAACCTGTCGTCAAAGGCGAGAAACCTGCCATTGAGGCATGCAGATTCCGAGGTACTGACGATTTCTAGATCATCTTCCTAGATAATGAGTTGGAGTCGATAGAAAGCGATCCGTCGTAGGCAAGCCCACAACACGAAATCATAGATCAAGTTTTGAAGAAATATATTTGGCGAGAACTAACTCAGGGATGGTCAATGATGGATGACAGATATTTTGTAGGTGAATGATTATTTGCATAGACCTTTTGAACACATAACGACACTGCAGTTGGCTTGGTCACAATTGACCCAAAGCTAATACTCGAAAACCGGCTGAAGACTTTCAATGTGGCTTGATTAACTGTCAGGTAAAGGATTTCCCAACCCAGGTGAATAAAAGTGTCGTGTTCAAGAGTGATGGAAAGTTTTTCAAACACAAAGTATAACAAACAGGTTCATTTTTCTCTCTTTTCACCCACCATTTCTGGCAAGTACCTCTTTATTTTTGACAAGCTTGAGGAGGATAACATTTACTTGGTTATAAGCTCATCCTTCCGATGAGTCCAACTTAGTTTAGATTCAAACGCTAAGAAGGAGTGGTCCACTCTTGTTTGTAATTGAATAGGTCCTTTATTGTGAAATTTTAACGAGTCAAATATAGGAGAAACTCGGTGTTTTTCAATTTTAGGGAGTTAGAAGAAAAACTTAAGAAAACTCCATAGTTGTCCTTTTTTGTAAATTTGTGTCTTCCAAGCCCGTAAAAGTATAAAATAATACTTGAGAGAACCGCTTGATCATTACGATCAAGGAGTACTTTTCATAATTAGTGCCTTCAATCTAAAAAAGTAAAAAAGCGATCGAAAACACGTCGTTTTATTACCAATATTGAACTCGAAACGACAAAAGTCCAGCAATTTTCATGTTTATACGGTCAGAAAAGAGCTGTAAGAGGACCGTCTTTTTAATTCTATTTTAACGAGTCTAAAAAGAAAAAATCAGCAATCTTTTCATATTTTACGAATCAGAAAAGAGCTTAAAGAGGATTCCTATGTGTTTTTTGTTGAAAATGACCAATTTCGCTTGAATACCCAATATTCTGCACAAAAATTGCAAACATTACTCATATCTGTTTTAAAAATAATAAAAATGCACCAAAAGTGATATTTTCAAAGTAAAAAATAAATAAATTAAATTTATTTATTCAAAAATTCTTATAAAAAGGGATTTTACAAGTTCATTTTCACCGTTTGGCATTGGAGTAAACAGTAAGAGCTTTTGGTAAGAAAACTTCCTGTGGAGATTGTGAAAAATCCGACCACTGGAATCGAGAATCGTCTTCTCCAGGTAATCCACATTGTCCCTGACTTGCATTTCATCTGTTTGAAATTTTATTTTAGGCTTTAAAAATTGATTTTTGAGGAAAATTAGGGCAAAAAATCACCCACGGCAGTTGCGCAAGGGCGCCATGTGGCCCTTGCACACCCCAATTTTTCTGTGCACAGAGGAAAGTCGGGGTGTTGCACTTGTCCTTAAGGAGAAGTGCACACCTACGCACTGTCTCTAAAAGGATGGGTGCGAACCCCGCAGAATGCGGATTTTAAACCCTAAATTCTTCATTTTTGCCCCATAGATTTTGAAATGAAATGTTCTAAACCGGCTATTTTGCAATGTAGGTACACAAGATGCTTGTTTGGCAGGAAGGAGAGCACAAGGACATGGATCAAGCTGCATTACTCCATCCACCTTCATTACAGGCATTGAGAGCATGCGGGCTATTCAAATTTTGGACCATACCTGGCATAAGGGCATAGGTAGACTTTCTACAATGGTTGGTAAACAGGTGGAGCACGCAGGACCAGTGTTTCATTATTTGTGGAAACCGGCTCGAAATCGAGCTGGATGACATATACTTTTTGACTGGCTTGCCCAAGAGAGGCGCAGAATTATCTCTATTCGGATCTAGGCCAGGTGGCCAATCTATCGCTAGTCTCCAACAAGAGTTCTGTAATAACCAGACTCTAGACAAATGGATAGATGTTAAAACCATCTCCCGTCCTGAACTAAAGGTGATCGCCTTTACTGTTACCATACTCTGCGGGAGCGCAGCATTGCATCTAGCTACAGGTTCCTAGATGCGCATGGCAGTAGACTGCTTCCGAGGCACCATCTTCAACTGGTGCGATGCTATATTGGCCAATGTGAAGGGCCAATTGACTAGGGAGAAGAATGAAAAGCTAAAGAACTATGGATATGGTTATTTAGTTGTCAGCTTTGCCCTAGAGAGGGTACCTATGCTGGTTCCATAGCAACTTATTGTTGAGGCTGGACTTCCCCGAGATCCTAGGGTTATGCAATGGGTCGCAGTCATGGCCTGCCATCTTGAGGAGGGTACCGAGGTTGTTCGATTCACACAAGAGTATTTCTATTGGTTAGAGAACCAACTCTTTATGATTCAGGATTTTCCATACGCTGGGATGGATTATTGTGGTGATCCCAACATGGCTTTTCCACCAGGAGAGTAATGGGATAATAGAGGTAAAATTGTTTTCAACATTTTCAATTATATATATATATATATATTTTTAAATCGTCCCAAAACTAATAGTAAAAAGTTTTAAATGCAGATGTGGGTCCACGGCGATCAGCTGCTCTCCAGCCCTATGATCGAAGACAACTAGCTGCCGCAGCACCGACCCCACAGGACCAATCAGTAGAGACCTTGGCCGAATTGGAGAGTCATCTAGAGTGCTTGACCACAGATATTCCAGAGACCAGCATAGATGACATTCCTCTTAGACTTCAGCGCTATGTGATTGGGGTCCCAGGACCTTTTAGAGGTTCCTTTGTAGGGTGGCCTGAGCAGTGGTGTCTTATCGTGATCATCACTAGTGATAGGATGATTATCTTGTAGACTCATTTTTGGACCTTTTATACTATCATTTTTGCCGATCATAAGGTGTTTTTCAACCTATGATCGAGGACGATGTATATTTTGACACACTCCTATGCTATACTATATTACTATTTTTTGGTTATCTTGCAAAACATGTTATGGGATGTTTTTAAATTTACTGTTTGATTTAATGCAAATGTCTATTTAACATTCGAGAAGGAACTGCATCTGTTGAAGTATTTAAATATCTTGGAATGTGCTGATATTCTATGTAATCAAATTCTCGTTCCAAGAGATGGACTCTCAAAAATAATCGTAATAACATTGGATTTCTAATGGCATAAACTCGATTAAGCTGTAATACAACGAGCTCTGAATCTAAATTAACAATCAAACTCTGAATTCCAAATGAAATGGATTCAGATAATAACTCAATCACTGCACTGTATTCTGCAATGTTGTTCGTTGTTTGTTCGAGGCTTACCCCATGCATAGATACTAACTCGTCAGAGGGTGAATAGATAACCCAAGCTGTGGAAGAGATGTTCCATGTACTATGACAAGCGCCATCAGCAAAACCGATGTATGTTTGGAGAGGCGTCGACATCTGCAATATCAAGAGTAAAATTAAGATAAGCAGGAACAATAATGAAAAACACTCTCTAAAGTAAAGCACGCATTCCTAATCTAAGAACACACCAAACTTAGAAAGAAACTAGTCTAAAAAATCTCCACAATAATCTTTTAAGCATAATATCGCTTTAGATAAAGCCCATTCCTAGGTTTACCTTAAGAGACATTGTCAAAATATTCTAACTCATAGGCCCCTTTTGCCAGCTTTCGCTTGACAATATACGGACCATGCCACATGGGTACAAATTTGCTAGCCCCTAGCTTATCGTTTGCTTGGTCGTAAAGTAAGACTAGGTCTCCTTCCAAAAAATTGTGGGGTGTAACATTCCGATCATACTGAGCTTTAATCCGTTTGGCATGAGTTTCGACAGCTAATGTAGTATTATGTCGATTCTCATCTAATTGAGCTAAGTATAATAAATGTTTTTCCTCTTTGGAAGTGGCTGGTAATAATTGCACGAAAATTTGTAATGACGGGATTTCACATTCAACTGGTAATACTGCCTCTAAACCGTAAACCAGTTGAAAGGGAGTAAAACTTGTTGATGTTTTGACTGAGGTTAGGTACACCCAAAGTGCTGAAAATAACATGTTATGCCAATTCGACCTATGAATCCCAATGATTCGTCGGATCATGGTGACTAGAACTTTGTTGATTGCTTCAATCAGACCATTTGCCTGTGGGTAATATGGAGTGGAACTATCGTGACGCAGGCCAAGCTGATCTGTAAGTTTAGTCATCATGATGTTTCGAAAATGACTCCCATGGTCAGTGATAATTGCTTGAGGAACACCGAACCTAGCAATTATATGAGTGAAAATGAAAATCGCAGCAGTTTTTCCATCTGCCGAAAATGTAGGCATCGCCTCGGCCCACTCGGTAAAATAATCTACCGCAAGGATGATATACGCATGCCCCCCGGCCGAGTGAGGGTTACATGTAATAAAATCGATACCCCATTTTGCAAATGGACCAACGGAAATGATAGGGTGGAGAGGAGCAGGTGGGCGCGCATCTTACGATAAAAAATTTGGCAATTGTGGCATTTATGGACTACAGTGATACAATCTTTGAATAAGGAAGACCAGAAATAGCCAACGCGCAAAATCTTTTGGGCTGTGGCATACCCAGACATATGACCGCCACAAGCTCCAGAGTGACAGTCATTAAGAACCTTTTCAGCCTCGTCATGAGTAAGACAATGACGGAAAACAGAATCCACCCCATGACGATAAAGAGTATCTCCAATAATAGTGTAAGGTTGGGATTGGAAACGTATTTTCCGGTGCTAAGATCGTGAAATGTCTGGCCAAAAAGATTGGTTCTGGAGATAGACAATGATATCTCCATACCATGGATCAACAATGCTGATAAGGAACAAGGGTTCATCCGCAATGGGTTCTTCTGCCACATGTCCGGTATCAGCATGAGGGAAGTCACACATTAATTCCGCAAAAACCAAAGACTTCTTTGACTTGGCCTTCTCAAATTCCAAGTCAAATTCCTGCAGGATGACAATCCATTTGAAATACTTGCCCCCTAACAATTGTTTAGTCAAGATGTATTGCATAGGGTTACAGTCAGAAATGACCGTGGTTTTGCGTAACAAAATGTAATGACGAAATTGCTGAACATTTTGGACTGTAGCTAAGGCCAGTTTCTCCACATGTGAATATTTTAACTCAGTCGGAGTTAGAGTTCGACGAAGATAATAAATCACATGTTCACTTTCGAATTCATCCCGTTGAACTAAAACCATCCCAATGGTGGAATAGGAAGCGGCGAGGTACAAGAAGTAATCATGGTTGTAGTTGGGAGGATGCAATAACGGTGCATGGGTCAATGCTTGTTTAAGTGCATCGAAAGATTTGTCAGCTATCTCGTTCAAAAAGAATGGAGTGTTTTGTTTCAACAACCGGGTGAAACCTTTTGTAATCTTGACGTAGTTAGGAATGAAACGACGTAAAAAGTTTTCTTTCCCTTGCAAACTCTGGAGTAGGCGAAGAGTCGAAGGACGTGGTAACTTGGTGATGGCTTCGACCTTTGAAGGATCAACACGAATGCAGCTTTGGATACAACAAATCCCAGTGAACGACCCGTTTCTATATAGAAAACACACTTGTGCAGATTCAACCTAATCCGATAATGCCTACATGTCATAAAAATTGCTCGTAAATGAGTGAGATGGTCGGCTCTGCGTAAAGAATGGGCAGGTAAATCATCGAGATAAGGCTGCACAATGTGCTTGATGTCATGAAACGTATAAGACATAGCCCTTTGAAAGTTGCTCTGGCATTCTTCAATCCAAAAGGTAACTTGCAATAAGCAAATGTCGCCCATGGATAGATGAATGCCATTTTTGGTTGATCAGCAGGTAGAATGTTAATTTGATTGTAACCGGAAAAACCATCCATAAAGGAGAAAATTTCACTACTGGCACAATCATCGATAATTTGATCGATATAGGGCGTTGGATAATTGTCCTTTGGACAAGCACGATTGATATCCCTATAGTCAATACATATTCTTATTGTCCCTTGTTTTTTAGTAACTAGAACAATATTTGATACTCAATCCGTCAAAGGAATTGGATAAATGAAACCTACTTTAAGTAATTTCTCAACTTCTGCTTTGATGGCAGTAGCTTTTTGTGGGTGTATCTGATGCAAACGTTGCCGAATGGGTTTAGCATCCGGGTAGGTTTTGATCTCATGAACAACGATTGAAGGATCAATTCCTGGCATTTTCTCATAGGACCAGGCAAACACGTCATGGAATTCTTGAAATAGGGCTTTATATGTGTTGACTTCAGTGTCCGTACAAGAAGCAACTATGTGAATGTTTTCAGCAATCCAGGTTTGACTGAAATGTCGATAGGAACTATTCGAGAAATATTGGCTAAATTTTGTTCAGAATCAAGATGTTTCAATGGATTCTACGGTTCTTTGACATATTCAGTGGTAAAAATAGATGAAAAATCATTTTCAAAATGATCAATCTCAGGGAAAAACAAAGATTGATGATGAAGATCTTCCCATGGTAACGCGTCAACAGACAACAGTTCCCAAATTTGTTCATCGGTGTGAATGGTTTCGGAAAAAGTGGCTGAATTTGAGGTTGAGGTTGAAAGTGATTCTCCTTGGATCTCATTCACTAGATCAAGATTGGTTGAACTTGAGTCGGAAAACGACTGTACAACCTGATAAGCAACTTCAAAGGGACTCAAAGGCATGGCATCACCAAGAGAGTCCACCTCGGAATCGAAGGGAACGATCCAAGGATTTTCAAGAACAATGGATTCTGACGAAATCATATGAATAGTGGTGAAAGGAGACGGTATGTTGGGAGGCAGAAATGAAAAAGTTCCGAGTAAACCAGAATCTTTAACTAATCCTACCCCAACATCGTTATAAGGGATAGCAGTTTTACCAACATGTTGAATACTCTCAGCAGAGGATGGATCAGACGAAAAGTAAGTTAACTGATCTATTGTAATGATCTTTCCATTATGTGGAAACTTAGTAAGCTAAAAGACCGATGAAATAATAGTAGTCATGGTGTAAGACCAGCTACGACACAAAAGAAGGTTGTAATCCAGAGGGGCATCAACCACCTCCACATCTAGATTAATAGTTTTTCCTTCTACCTTTATAGGTAAGTCCTGCAAAATGCCATAAGGATGAAACCCTTGGCCATCAAAGGCCTTCAAAATCGTTAGGGATTGATTAAGTGTAAGAGAACCAAGGGTTTTCCAACAATGTATCGACATAATACACGTTGAAGCTCCCTCATCAATCACAGTCCTAAAGCAAGGTCTGTTTTTGACTAACACTAGAATTTGGAAAGCCATTTGATGAGGTAAACGAGGTGTACTATTTTCTAAATCAAAGACTATGATGTTTGAGTCCTAAAGATCAACAACTCCTATAGCTGAAAATAGAATTTTACGCTGTGTTGGACAAGATTGTAGCACTTCCAAAGCCGACATTGCTGAAGGTGAAACAGCTAAATCTTCAACAATGTTATAGTTTTGAGCAGCTCTCGCATGTGGATTGAAAGCTAACTTTTGAAGTATACCCTCAGCAGGTGGTTTGATTACTAAGTCAGGATTTGGTTTCTCGATCTGTAGCGGATCAGAACCAGATAGAGCTGAGGTTGATGTAGGTTTTAACCCCGTACAGAAATTACCTGCATACGAATTCTAAATCACAGGAAAAATAAAAATGCGAGAGCATAACACATAAAACACATATACACAGAGATTTCCCACTGGATCTCAAAACCGAGACTACCAGCTTGATTTTTCATTATATTCCTTTCAATGTTACAATACATATTTATACATGCGAAGCATCCAATACCATGGACCGAAAACCATCGCGTCCAAAACCATGGACCGAAAACTATAGGTAGGTTCGCCCAACCTAATATAGGGTCCAATTTTTTTTTTCTCGGGGCGCTGCCCCGAACCCTGTAGAGGGGG
>APFE031553195.1:0-25458 GCA_000404065.3 Pinus taeda | reverse complement strand
AGTCTCTCAAACTTAACAAACTCTGAACGACCTAAAAATAATCCCGTTACTGTTATGAGTGACAACGAGTACTTCCATCTGTCAAAGCAAAGAAAATCCCCCACCTTCAATTTTTTACCCTTCACAAAGCTTTTCCATGTAGTGATCAACACATAGTGATGGCTTTTCTTCCAGCGAGTGTAACAGAACTGCCCCAACCTGTGCTTATCGTCATTGAATACGAACTTCTTTGTCTCTCCTGCTCCTCATGCAGATGTTTTGGAATGATCAACCTTTGAACCTTGCCTACATCACTCTTCCTCACCTTTTTACTGAAGAGTTCTCGCTTCCTCTCTATATCAGCACCATCGCCATCATCATTATTGTTCGGGTGGCGCTGGGTTAAGTCTCCTTAAATTCTTGTTGTCCAAATATATCTGATCATATCCAGTATCTTCCAGTTGCTGTACATGTCCTCAAATTTGAATTCCTTGCTGTAATATTCATGGCTGAAAATGTTCAAGGGCCTTGCACCTGGGGTTTTCTGAGATTGAGGCTGTCCCTGTAATATTCTATTGCTACCTTATCTTCACTATCAAATCTACCCAACCAAATTTTATTTACAGTTACTCCGATAAACAGCTACGTAACGAGATTTACGCCGAGATGAGTGCCCGGCAATTCTCTTACAGAGGAGCATTTTCTCGGAGTAACCCTAAATGGGGAACTACGATTCCCGTAACCCAAAAAAATGTTTGGTTGACCACATTTTATAGCGAAGAAGAGGCAGCAAAGGAATATGACAGTGCCATCCTCAAGCTTAGAAAACTCCATGATTACGGCAAGAAAACTCCATACTGCTCCCTTTTTCTGTATATTACAAGCAATTTTGGGGAGGAGCAGTTGCGGAGGAATTTTGGGGAGGAGCAGTTGCATACGAATTTTGGAGAGAAAATTTGGAAGCCATGGTTGTAGAGGTAGAGGTAGAGAATGAAACTGAGGTTGTCGGTATCCTCATCCGCTGGGGCGCAAAGCATAGGCGCTCCACCATAGGGAGAGGGGAGAGCCGTCTCAATGGCCACGCCGAGTCAATGGTTCGTAAGAGGAATGAGAGAGCTTGTGAGCATCAACACAGTGCCCCAGAGCGCGGCCTCCCACCCAAGCGCTCCACCATAGGGACAGGGGAGAGCGGTGCGAGTGGCAACACAGAATCAGTGGATGAGAGAGCTTGTGAGCTTCAACACAGGGACACAGAGCGCCGCATACCACCTAATTCGCTTCCTGGCAACTCAAAAGTTAGTGATTCCTAATCTGTTGCTTCTTATTCCTAATCTGTTAGTATTTATGGTTGTGGGTTTTTTTGATTTTGTATTTATGGTTGTGCAAAGGTAAATTAGTGAGTTTTTACGTTTGCACAAAGTTGTTAATACACTGACAGAGTGCATATATAGTAAGTGACAAGTGATCTACCTTAAAAGCAGTTGTAAAGGCTTCTCTTCGGTGCTCCTTTCTTACTATGTATTTTACTCTGAATCAGTAACCACCCACAACCATAAATACAAAATCAAGACAACCCACAACCATAAATACTAACAGATTAGGAATAAGAAGCAACATATTAGGAATCACTAACTTTTGAGTTGCCAAGAAGCGAATTAGGTGGTAGGCGGCGCTCTGGGTCATTGTGTTGAAGCTCACAAGCTCTCTCATCCACTGATTTTGCGTTGCCACTCGCACCGCTCTCCCCTATCCCTATGGTGGAGCGATTAAGTGGGAGGCCGCGCTCTGGGGCACTGTGTTGATGCTCACAAGCTCTCTCATTCCTCTTACGAACCATTGACTCGGCGTCGCCACTGAGACGTCTTTCCCCTCTCCCTATGGTGGAGCGCCTGCGCTTTGCGCCCGAGCGGATGAGGATACCAGCAACCTCAGTTTCATTCTCTACCTCTACCTCTACAACCATGGCTTCCAAATTTCCTCCCCAAAATTCGTCTGCAATTGCTCCTCCCCAAAATTCCTCCGCAACTGCTCCTCCCCGAAATTGCCTGTAATATATAGAAGAAGGGAGCAGTATCGAGTTTTCTAAGCTTCCTAGCCATGATTACAGCAAGAAAATCAAATTCCAGGACATGTATGACGACGAGGTCATACTGCATATGATCCGACATTAAACATCATTCCTACAACAATAATTGATCCGACATTAAACATCATTCCTACAACAATAATTAAGCAGGTTGAAGGTTTCAGCAGATCAATTAGGTTATAATGCAAGGCAGCACCAGACCAATAATGGTAATGAGGATGGTGGCGATATAGACAAAACTTCTGTTCAGTAAGAAACACATTTGAAAGATTAACGATTCCAATGAAAATTGAACTCTTCTGAAACGTGCAAATCAGATGTTAAAAATATTGTTACAATATTTGCAAAACTCAATGCCACATTCAAGGAGGGAAGGAAAATACAATATTTGCTTATTTTATGAGTTTGAGTATTTAGTTGTGTTTAGCATTGTTGGTTTAAGAAAACCTACATACTTCTCTTTCTAGTTCATCATAGAGGATGTATTTATGGTTTGCATGGTTTGAGAAAAATTGGACAAAGAACTCCGTTACAGTATAGAAGTCATTGAGATTTTTATTAAAAATTTTAATTTAATAAAAGCGAACGGGAAATTTATTACAAATACCTGTAGATCTTATTCACTGAGAGTTCAGGAACGAAACCAAAAACGAGAGCCCGAACGAAGCCTGTTTGAAAGGCAGTTTTATTCACGCGTGTATCATTGGTAGAATGCCATGCTTTAAAGGGTTATGCAAAGTGCCTCCTCAGTTTTCCTGGACACCGAGCGTTATCGTCAGTACAAATCTATCAGTTTTCCCGGACACCGAAGCGTTAAGCGTTATCATCAGTACAAATCTATCAGTTTTCCCGGACACCGAAGCGTTATCGTCAGTACAAATCTATCAAATTGAGTGAAGATAATAACGGTCAGATCGCCGAAAGATTGGCGACTGTGTCTGTACTTTTCGGGTCATTATATCACGCACACATCACTAACTCTGGTGCACTCTCTTTTCTGCCCTGAAGATTTTCATATTATTTTTGTCAAAACAAAATACAAATTTAAAAGAGACCTCTTTTTTTTTTTTAAAAGAGATTTGTATTCGCAGAAATTAAATTACTAAAAATTCAAAAAATATCTAATCTCTTTTTTCATTGTAAGAAATATCTGCATTTTTAGAGATTTAATCTCTCTCAATTTTTGGTGATTTAATTTTACCTTTTAAATATGTTATATTCAACATAAATACCATGCAGTGCTCATAAACATGGAGCTCAAAAACCACTATTAACTTCATTGGATATTTATTTTAATTACATAAATTTTATCTTAATTAATAATTTTATTATTTTCTTTGTTTTATTTATTTATCCAATATAATATTAGAGAATAAGAATATTTAAAAGGAATCATATTACATTATATTAGCCTTTTGGTGTTAATTGATTCAATGGCATAACCTTTTACATATACAACTGAATATTCATTAGTTGAATTCAAAAATATTTAAAAAAAACTTATGATTGTATTGTTTGCATGTTCCGACTCTAAACATGTTCTTCCTATATACTTTCCAAAATACTACGAGAACCAATATATAAATATGCAATACATGATGTAATGCATGAAAAGCTACATGCAATAGGTGGAGTTGGTTCAAAGTTGTCAATGGTGGTTCAAAGAGATAATTGTGCTTGTGTCTCCACTGCTCCCATTTCCCCTAACTTGGTTAACAATTAAAAAATATACTCCATTGTGGATCCTATATGCTCGTTAAATTCTTCCTTCTTTGAGCCTGATGGTCTAGCCATATTTTCACTAGTGACATAGATATCCTCACCAATCAATTGTGTCTTTGAACATATAGACTCGTTATTCATTTTAAACAAAGCAACGGTAAGTTGCATATTATAACTAAGCAAGCCTGCACCTACTAGGATGAAAATTCTCTTGAGTTATTTAATGCATTTGAATACCATATAGATTCTCTTGTCCCGATATTTCATTTTTAAATTATTCCTACAATTCTCCTTTGATGCTCTGAGCCCCAGTTGTGTTAAACTCTCTTCATATTTGAATGTAGAGTCCATCACCTTTCTTCAACATTTAATGTGACATAATATCTCTTCCATCCATCCTTGGCCATGTTTGTATTCACATGGAAAAGCCAAGTGTGAACGCGAGACCAAGCCCCAATGGGAGTAATGAAAAAAAAATATGTAGGAAAATATATTGTATCCTCACAAGACATGGAGATGAGTTTTCTTGGGGACAATGAACCAATATCGAAATACTTCCATATTTTTCACTATTTATTTCTTCACCTTGAGTTTTATTTGAAACTGTCATGGAAATGGTCTAAAAACACCACTAAAAGCACCTCTCCTTTCATCCTATATTAATATTTCTTGGTGTAGGATGAATCATTTTCTATCTCATCCATATTTCGATTTTGGTCCCTGTTACAGGTCTATTTGGGGACATCCGTCTCGACATTTATATCATTGCAATTAGGGCTCACAGACCCTAATTTAGTTGTTACATGCCCGAGACAAGTCATATCATTGAATGCTTCCATCCATTAAAGCTTCCTAGCGTGAAGCCTTGCTGAAATGCCTCCTTGGGACACCAACATAGCCTTGATCAGGGGTAACTGCACTGCAGAGTAGGCAGGCCCATTCAAGCCTGCACTATAGTGCACTTAGGCCCTCTTTGACCTATGCTAGGTGAGAATGAGCAAAATCCACATTGGATTCTCAGAATATTCTTTGATTCTAGAGCATTCTAAAAGGATGCCCAGCTCTTATCTCATCCTATGAGGTCAACTTTAGATAGGCTATGGATCAATTACTCCTCTATCCTCTCATCCCTTTCTCCATGGAAACTAACTCCAAATTTGGAAAGCCATTCAATATCCAATTTATGACATAACCACCTGCATTTCCCTATAAATTGAGCACTCATCATAGTGATGAGGGGGCTAGAATTTGAAGTTTGTAAGGAAATTCTATTGGTTTGAGAATTGAGTTCATCTCAAGAAATGTTATGTTGCTGGAATGTTGTGATTTTGATGTGGTGAGGGTTGGACTAAAGTTGGACGAGTGGCACAGGATCGAACTGTATTGGGTGATACTCTTGCTTCTACATTAATAAAGAGTGTATTCCTTTTCTCATATTATTGTTCATATATGTGATGATGATGTGTTTTAATGTCTTCGATTCCATTTTTTTATAGTAGATAGATCATGTATGATTTGATCATTTCTTGTTTTTGTTTCTCTTGATACAGATACCTTCTGAATGGATTTAGTTCAAGTGGGAGTGACGGGAGTGATTCAAAAGAGATCAAGGAAGCGAAAGACTACAAGTAAGTTCCTTCATCTCACCTATCTACTATAGGAAAGGGTTAAACTACTTTCTTTCTATTGTTCTAGGTGTAGTCACCCACCTAGGGAAAATGTGTTTATCCTTACACGCAAATTCCATATAATAGTGCCTCTCTACATGATATAATTCAACATACTCGAATTTTGCAATTTGTAACCTTATTCTCTGAGGAATTTAGGATTGAACCTATTGAGATTTCTCTTGGAGATAGCATTCTTGTTGCATGGCTATCATCGAGTCTCCATAGAATGTTAACTACCCAATTTTTCATGGAATATCCAAAGCCAACCATTGCCACAAAGCTAAAAGTGCAACTTGATTATTTGTAGCACTTCCAAAGCCCCATGCATATTGTATCTCAATTTATTCATTGAGTATATATATAACCCCTCTTGTTCCTTCTTCCCTTGGGTTTCCTTTTGATGCTCCATCAAAAAATAATGAACATTTCCTCTTATTGTTCCTCCATTTTATAATGTCTTCAGGGTCCATCCTTATAACAAAGGACTTTCAAGTTGGAGGCTTATAAATAAAGCTACCAGCCTGATATGGATTTTGTCCAATTCATAACCAATCCTTCTTTCCTTGTGATATATCAACCAATTCATGTGGATCATATCCACAAGTAGAAATATATTCAAAAGGAAAATGCATTTCTTTGGTGGTCATGGAAGTTGAGATTGGATGAACTCCCTTGAATATTGCTTTGTTGCATACCATCCAAAATGCCCAACACAAAAATTTGGTGAGAGCCATCTAGCATCTCATGGATAATGAGTTAGAGATTTAATGGCAAGGTATTTTGGATTTCCAACCCTCAAACATATATTTCCAACTATTTGAAATGTTTGTTATAGCACTGACATTTTCCAAGGCATTTTTCTGAACCTCTTGAGTAAAGGTGCACTATCTAAATATGTGAGGGATGTCTTCTTCAGCCTTCTCACACAAAACACATCACGATGGATCTTGTATGTTCACTTTTTTAAGGCTATATGTAATTAGGATCTTCCCATCAACCATTTCCCAGCAAAATATATTGATTTTTGGGAGATTTTTGGTTGAGGCCCCAAAGTCACTATGTTTTGCTATAGTGGAGAGTTTTGGAGAATCTAAATTTGACTTTAATTCGTTTTTGATGTTTTTTTATTTTTTTTGTTGAAAATTTGTATGTAGATCACCTTTTCTTAACAGCTATTTTTGTATCTTAGATTTCAATTGTTCATTTATTCATTTCATTTCTTGTCATGAATTTTCAAAAAGAAATTAAAATGTAATGGAAAGGTTGCAATAAATTAAATAAGCTATTATTTTCATTCGTTATAAATCTTGTTCTTCCAAATGACTATGTAAATTATCCTTTAAATTATGTTTGTATTTTCACTGTAAACTCCAAATATATATTTCATGCACTCTAATTTCCTTCATAGAGTTTCGTCACAAAATTAAAAATTCATAAAGAGCCATTTTATTCCATTTAAATCAGAATATATTATTATTTAGGATTTTAATTTCTGTTGCGAATATCGTGTAAAATTCATGCATAATTCAAATTGTATTTGCTACACATTTTAAATATGAACATTTCATGCATTTTAGGTTAATCATAGGTTTTCATAAGAAAGTACAAGATACGATAAGTAAATTCCATCCAAATCAAGTTTTCAGTTTTTGTTTTAAATTTTCATTTCCCCTGAGACTCAAGGTAATGGAAAGTGCCAACAATTCAAAATGACTTTGTTGGGCATGATTTGCACTAGTTTTGAGTGAAAACTCCAAATATTTATTTCATGCACTCTACTTTCCTTCATAGAGTTTTGATACAAAAGTAAAGAAACATAAAGAGCCATTTTCGGCCATCTATATCAGATTATATTTCTATTTAGAATTTCAACTTTTATTGGGAATACAATGTAAACTTATTCATAATTCAACTTGTATTTTCTACACATTTTAAATATGAACATTTCATGCCTCTTAGCTTCAACATAGGTTTTCATAAGAAAAACAAGATACGATCAATAAATTCCATCCAAATGAAGTTTTCAGTTTATGTTTTAAATTTTGATTTCACGTGAGGATCTAGATAAGCGAAAGTACCAACAATTCAAAATGATTTTGTTGGCCATGATTTGCGCTAGTTTTCAGTTAGACCATCCATGTGCCTTGTGTTTGACATGAAGAAATAAAAATGGTTAAAATAAGGGGGAATGGAGAGAAAATCTTAAAATTAAAATGAGCAATTAAGAATTCAGCTATAAGAAAACATACTAATTTGAATTTTGTATTTTCCACGAAGACCATTTGAAATTTCATAAAAACAACAAAGATTCTCCTTCAACAATCATGGTACATTCTGTAATATTTAAATAAAACAATCATATTGATTTCGAATTTCCTTTAATTTCTTTAATTATAAACACATTCAACACAAAATCAAGTTTACAACATGAATCTACCATGAAAGTTCTCTATAGTTGTATTAATATTGTTCAAAACACAAGTTAGAAGGTGGGGTCATAGAATTACATGGGGAATATGAGACAACCCAACAAACTTCAAAATTCCTCTTTAGATAGCTTCAAAATTCCCAATCAATTTTACAAAACAATTGATAGAGTTTCCCCTACACTAAAAAAAATCTCTCTCATGATATCAAAATGAAGCCCATATATACGCACTCAAGACTCGAGACCCTAGCCCTAAAGCACAAGTGGTCTTCTTAAACCACTAGGAATATGTTACCAAAATGATAGTTGTCTTGCAACTAACTTCACATACAAATAGCTAGAAAATAATGGCAGCTATAGGGTGTGCCCCATTTGATTTAGCTATAGTGGATTTTCCTTCTCTCTCTTGCTTGTGCGTTAAGTGCTATTCTCTCTCTTACTTGGGCATTGGATAGTCTATGCACTACCTTAGATGGGTTTGTAATGGCACTAGCCTTGGTCGTTTTGATGCTAGTGTCGATCATTGATGTCATGCATACTATTGTTATAGAAGTGTGGAAATTCGGCCTACTTCCGTGAGTGGCACCTATGACACTGGTGCACATCGCCTCTAAATTTCCAATTTATACAAATCCATCATACCTCTACATTTCTTTCGCAAGGGGATGTTGCACATCTATGAATATAAAATTGCCCCTTCTAAAGTCATGACTATTTCAACTCCACTTTACCTTTCTCTTTGGATATTATCCTTAACATGAAAAAAGCTTCAAAATAGTCTCCATAGAAATTTACAATATCTTTTCCCTATAGTGGGCGGTCCTTATCCCTGAAGCCTATTTGATCTTCCTTAATGTTGTTAAGGCTCTTCGTGGGGGAGTCATTGGAATATAAATCCCCATTTCCATCAAAGAATAGGGGGAATTTCCTCTTATATAACACTTCAAATCTATCTTTAAAACCTTGTACCTCATTTGATAATATGTTTTCCTTATTTTCTACCAATGTTACCTTTTTTGTTTCATCTTCATCTATTTGGCCCTCACAACCCACTCGGCTCTGTGAGTTTTTTCCTTCATGACCTCTCTTTTGCAGATGGTTAAGGATATTTATGGTCACTCTCACCTTGGCAGGGAAGTCACCAATAATGGTCCTAATTGCATTCATTTCTGTATGTGCCATTCACACGACTCCTATCTTCTCTTGAATCAACTCCATGTGATCCCAATTGTTATCCACTATCTTCATGACCTTTTGCCATATGACTCTTTTAGAAACTTTGAAAGAGGATTGTAATGGATGCTTCCTCTTCAAAACTTACAAATCAACTTCAATTTTCTCATTGTCTTCCTATTCTTAGTACATCTCCATCTTAGTACTCTTGAACTCTTCTTCTTTTTTATTTTTTTCCTTCCCTCGACTTGAGAGAAGAACATGCAACTTCTCCACATCTTCAAATGTTGTCAGTGATTCCACCTACCCAAATAGATCCTCAAGGTTTTATTGAGACTAAAGTGTCTCATCCATTTTATCCTTCATTCCTTGATTCTATGTCTCTAGTAGCATGATTTGGTCTTTGTACTCCCTCTTCTTCCTTAATGCATCATGGAGATTTTTCTTAAGGTTTTAATTCTCCTTTTCTTCCTCTGCTAGCTTATTTGTCTACATGGGATGTGCTTCTAGGATCTTGAGATTATTTTTAATGGACGTTATCTCCCTATCACTATCCTCCAACATGGTCTTACATTGCTTAAAATATTGAGGAAACATAGTGAGGTGTGCCATATTGTCCTTTAAGGTTTTTAGCTTCATATTTCTAGTACTGGAAACCATTGTCTCATATTTTAAAGGAAATTTTGCATAGAATACATTTGCATAGTTTTTCTCGGAAAACTATGATCATTCGCTAGTAGCTACGAAAACCAAAGGAGAATGAGCTAACTAAAGGGTAGTCAACCCTAGCCCAAACATGGAGAGTTGTATCATTCCATTGTTGGATCTATGAGTTTCAATGCCAACCTCCATGTGGATAAAGCAAGGTAGGACATGACTAGAAACTCATGTTCCCAAAATCACTTAGGTGCTAAATTGGGGATAAACCTAGTATACCAAGGCTCGAGAAACCAAGGAAAAGGGTAATGTATAGATCAAGAAAGTATATGGTTCCATAAGTTTAAGTGGTTAGGTGCAATGGTAAGGCCACCTTGCACATTGGCAAGGAGGTGGGGTTCAAGTTAGGTTATAACATTTTTATATGTTCATATTGAAACCCCAAGTTGTGACTTTCGAGAATTTAAACAAATTAAAGGAAAACAACTCCTAATCAAGAACGAGAGACATAACCTAAGGAAAATTTCTACAACAACACTGCAATATGACATGTTTGCATTATAAATGTCAAAAGATAAATAAAAAAATGCTTTATAGACATTCAATAAACTATACAATACTGCAATGAATTTTTTCCATGGTTGAATGACATTGGAATATATTACAATCTCCAATTTTCATATAATCTCTTACCTTAATTCAATTTATTAATTTATAAACAAATTTTAATATAAAGAATAAATGTATCATTTATTAAAAACTTAGTAATAAAAAATAAAAGTATAATTCATTTCTTCGAAAATATATATAATTAATTGAAAATACTGAACAAAATTATATAATAATTTTTAAAAAACAACTATATATTAATTTTAAAAATATTATTCTTTTCAATTAAATATAAGAAAAGACCAATCCCTTACACAAATAAAAAAGGAAAGAACAATCACTTACACACGAATAAAAATGCTCTCAATCCAAAAGAATAAAAAATATATCTAAAGATGAATGTTAATTAAAATATATCTAAAATTGAATAATAACTAAAAAAATTAAGATAGCACGAATCACACTGCATACACTCCCCATTTGGGGAATATTCCGCCAAGGAATGATATCTTTTTATTATGGTAAGAAAAGAGCTTGACAAAATGTTATGGCGGTAGAATTCGTTATAGAAGCTTGAAATTCCGGCTAAATCATATCTATTTTAGTGATGTATGCTCAAAACAAAATTTTCACTAATGAAAATCTTAAAAGGAGTTATGATAATTATTACCGTGGAATGCAACAAAGGTTTTTTGGATTTGAAGGTTTAAATCATGTAATTTCAATAGTATTCAAAATTATAATTTAAACAATGAAAAATTACACATTGATTTTTACACTTCCAAAAAAAATTTGATTTTTCTATCGGTTGCTAAAATATATTAATAAACAAAATGAATTATTTCTAATAGAAATAAAAAAAAATAAAAAATAAAATAAATCATTTAACATTTAAAATAATATCACATTATCTATAATCATAAACAAACCACTCATTGAATACTCTTCTTAAAGGTTAAAAAAAAAAACAAAAAATTATATATAAAATAATAAAGAAAAATCATAAGCATAATAAAACTTTGAGAGGCATAAAAATAGGTGTCCCAAATGTAAAAAAAACTCTCAAACTCATAAAATAAGTCCATTTTCTAGTTATGGTCCTTTCTTTGTTATAGGCTCGTAATATAGTTACATACTTTCTTTGTTATACACTAGTAAGAGAGTTACATATTATATATGTTTGTTTACATTGTTAATGTCGGAAAGATTTGAACCACAAACTCTGAGACTAAAGTTCTAGCTCACAAAATGATCAACCTATAATGCTTCCATTCTTGGATGTGGAACTGGAACTCTAGCACCGAATAATGTAAGAATGTTTTTATGATCTTGTTCACACTTTTCAAAGGAGCTCAATTTTCTGTGCATTTCACCATTGGTTGTTGTTTCCACCTGGAAGCTTGAATGATTGGACATGATGTTCCTACCTGCTTTCACCTTGACACTGAACTGATTGTCAATCATGTTCCTCGTCGTCATCATGATACACTCACATTGACATTGAACTCGTTGGCCATCATGTTCCTCTTCCTCATCGTGATAATCATCTTGTTCATGCTTACTGTTATGAATCACAGTTGTTACACAAAAATATCGTCACCTTGATTATTTGCAGTCGCTATGGGTCTATCACCACCTATACCAACCTCCTAAGAAAGTATCAAACCTCAGCTCTTCAAAACAAGCTTTGGAAATGAGAGAAAGACATCAAAAAAGCAATGTAACTCTGGTTCCCCACTTTCTCTCACTTTTTCCTGTGGGCCCGCACCTTTTGTTCAGAGTATCTGCATACTTATATGCTCTGTATGTAACGGGGAGGGTGCGTACCCCTGTGAAAGTCAAAAGGCGCAATTTTTATCTTAAAAAATTCACTTTGGATTAATTCTAGAGGTTTCTAGAAGGAATTTTGACGTGGATTGTTCGCTCCAAGTGGTTCATGCATCCCAAAAGAGAAGGAGCTAATCCCTTGTTAGGAGGAGCTATCCCTTTGAAGGAGGATTCTATCCCTTTAAAGGAGGACCTAGTAACTTCCCTCCATTGCACTATAAATTGAGGCATTGGGTTAGTGGCTAGGGAGGTTAGAAGCTGAACATTTTTTAGGGTAAAGTGAAATCAAGACTTCCTATTTGAGCTTAAGAGGAGAGATCCCATACCTTTTTGGCTTCATTAGGGAGTGAGTGAAGCTTGTCAAAGTAGAGGAGACTTCTTGTTGGACCCTGGGAGGAGCTTGTACAGCGTCAAGGCAAAGGTTGTAAAGTTCTTCTTCTTTGAATTAATACAATCAAGCTCATTTTTCTCAACAAGTATCTTATGTTATTTGTTTCATGGACTCCTTGACTTTCATGTTAAATATGTTTTATAATACTAGTTATTCAGGTGCTATTTAATCATTTGCCTTGTTTGTGTTTGCAGGTTTGCGACAAAGGAACTTACTTGGATCAAAGGAGCGAACGCATCCCCAAACTTGCGTTGGACATGAGGTAGGCCTTAAACACATTTGTTTGCCATTATTTATAAAAGCACATTTAGAGAAAGATAGTGTCTGGTTGGTTTATTTGTCATTAGGTCTTCTTTAGATTCTAGGAAGGTCTATCTTGTCCGCAAGATCGACTCATTCCGCGTGACAAAATGGCGAGTCTGCTGGGGACTTGATTGTTTTCCTCATTTTTCTTTGACTTGAGAAACTTACCTTTTTGTTTTTTTTTTGGCTTGTTTTGTGTGGACTTGGGTAGACTTAGTGAATCTAGGTTTGTTTTTTATTTTTCATTACTTTAGTCGAAGTCCGCAGTCTGTGCTTGTATCACAGTGCGTACCTGTATGCACTTTTACTTTGTGCATAGAGCGTACACGCACCTGTGTAAACTCTAAACCTGCGTACCCTGCTAAAATTTGAAAATTTTGAATTTTATTCTTTAAATTAGTTTTATCTTGATTTTTTAGTGATTATCCTCTGCCCATACCTACATGTGACTGGTTGAAATCTTTCCTTGGATTAATTTCATTAGCATTAGGGTTTTAGGTGAAATTCCTAGGAGTTTTGCTTATTGGGTTTGTTTTTCGATTTGGTTGTGTAGTGGCTCTGAGCTTAGAAGCTATAGGGACTTCAGATCACCTTAGTGTCTATCAGCCTTCTTATGAGTCTGACCATTTACGAAATCTCCCCTTGTTGAGGAATCCGCTTTGAGTTTTCTCTTTACAAAACTTTGAAAAGCTTGTGATTGAAAGTTTGGATTTTCATTTTCAAAAAGAAAACAAAATTGGTTGTTCTTGACTTATTTGTGATTCTGGACAAATTTGTCCTTGGTTTTCTTATAGCCAAGTGAAACATCCTCGAAAAGACATTTTGTGAGCTTTTACTTCAAATAGGTTTTCATAGTTTGTAGATCTTAAGTTTTCTTTATTCATAGTTTTCTCAAATATTTGTTTTAGTTATAATTTTGAATGTTTTTTAAAATATGAAAGATCTCTTTTGAAAAAGTTTGTCTGGGTAGCATTTGAGTGTTCGAATGAAAAAGGGAATTCTTGTGAAAATAACTAGTTGTCTCGTTTTGAGTGCATTGGAACAAATACTCTTCTTTTGATTTGTTTGTTGAGAAATATTTGTGTTTTCAAGTATTTGCATTCTCCAACTCTTTCCTAGCTAGAACTTCATTTTTAAATCATTCCCACAATTCTCCATTGATGCTCTGAGCCCCAGTTGTGTTAAACTCTCTTCATATTTGAAAGTAGAGTCCATCAGCTTTCTCCAACATTTAATGTGACATAATATCTCTTCCATCCATCCTTGGCCATGCTTGTATTCAGATGGAAAAGCCAAGTGTGAACGCGAGACCAAGCCCCAATGGGAGTAATGAAACAAAAAATATCTAGGAAAATATATTGTATCCTCACAAGACATGGAGATGAGTTTTCTTGGGGACAATGAACCAATATCGAAATACTTCCATATTTTTCACTATTTATTTTTTCACCTTGAGTTTTATTTGAAACTGTCATGGAAATGGTCTAAAAACACCACTAAAAGCACCTCTCCTTTCATCCTATATTAATATTTCTTGGTGTAGGATGAATCATTTTCTATCTCATCCATATTTCAATTTTGGTGCCTGTTACAGGTCTATTTGGGGACATCAGTCTCGACATTCAGATCATTGCAGTTAGGGCACAACAGACCCTAATTTAGTTGTTACATGCCCTAGACAAGTCATACCATTGAATGCTTCCATCCATGAAAGCTTCCTAGCGTGAAGCCTTGCTGAAATGCCTCCTTGGGACACTAACATAGCCTTGGTCAGGGGTAACTGCACTGCAGAATAGGCAGGCCCATTGAAGCCTGCGCTATAGTGCACTTAGGCCCTCTTTGACCTACGCTGGGTGAGAATGAGAAAAATCCACATTGGATTCTCAGAATATTCTTTGATTCTAGAGCATTCTAAAAGGATGCCTAGCTCTTATCTCATCCTATGAGGTCAACTTTAGATAGGCTATGGATCAATTACTCCTTTATCCTCTCATCCCTTTCTCCATGGAAATTAACTCCAATTTTGGAAAGCCATTCAATAGCCAATTTATGACATAACCACCCGCATTTCCCTATAAATTGAGCTCTCATCATAGTGATGAGGGTGCTAGAATTTGAAGTTTGTAAGGAAATTCTGTTGGTTTGAGAATTGAGTTCATGTCAAGCAATGTTATGTTTTTGGAATGTTGTGATTTTGATGTGGCGAGGTTTGGACTAAAGTTGGATGAGTGGCACAGGATCAAACTATATTGGGTTATACTCTTCCTTCTACATTAATAAAGATTTTATTCCTTTTCTCATATTATTGTTCATATATGTGATGATGATGTCTTTTAATGTCTTTGATTCCATTTTTTTATAGTAGATGGATCATGTATGCTTTGATCTTTTCTTGTTTTTGTTTCTCTTGATACAGATACCTTCTGAGTGGGTTTAGTTCAAGTGGGAGTGACGGGAGTGATTCAAAAGAGATCAAGGAAGCGAAAGACTACAAGTAAGTTCCTTCATCTCATCTATCTACTATAGGAAAAGGTTAAACTACTTTCTTTCTGTTGTTCTAGGTGTAGTCACCCACCTAGGGAAAATGCGTTTATTTGTAGACGCAAATTCCATATAATAGTGCCTCTCTACATGATATAATTCAACATACTCGAATTTTGCAATTTGTAACCTTATTCTCTGAGGAATTGAGGATTGAACCTATTGAGAGTTCTCTTGGAGATTGCATTCTTGTTGCATGGCTATCATCATGTTTCCATAGAATGTTAACTACCCAATTTTTTATGGAATATCTAGGCAACCATTGCCACAAAGCTAAAAGTGCATCTTGATTATTTGTATCACTTCCAAAGCCCCATGCATATTGTATCTCAATTTATGCATTGAGTATATATATAACCCCTCTTGTTCTTTCCTCCCTTGGGTTTCCTTTTGATGCTCCATCAAAAAATAATGAACATTTCCTCTTATTGTTCCTCCATTTTATAATGTCTTCAGGGTCCATCCTTATAACAAAGGACTTTCAAGTTGGAGGCTTATAAATAAAGCTACTAGCCTTATATGGATTTTGTCCAATTCATAACCAATCCTTATTTCTTTGTGATATATCAACCAATTCACGTGGTTCATATCCATGAGTAGAAATATATTCAAAAGGAAAATGAATTTCTTTGGTGGTCATGGAAGTTGAGATTCGATGAACTCCCTTGAATATTGCTTTGTTGCATGCCATCCAAAATGCCCAACACAAAAACTTGGGGAGAGCCATCTAGCATCTCATGGATAATGAGTTAGAGATTTCATGGCAAGGTATTTTGGATTTCCAACCCTCAAACATATATTTCCAACTATTTGAAATGTTTGTTATAGCACTGACATTTTCCAAGGAATTTTTCTGAACCTCTAGAGTAAAGGTGCACTATCTAAATATGTAAGGGATGTCTTCTTCAGCCTTCTCACACAAAACACATCGCGATGGATCTTGTATGTTCATTTTTTTAAGGCTATATGTAGTTAGGATCTTCCCACCAACCATTTCCCAGCAAAATATATTAATTTTTGGGAGATTTTTGGTTGAGGCCCCAAAGTCACTATGTTTTGCTATAGTGGAGAGTTTGGGAGCATCTAAATTTGACTTTAATTCGTTGTTGATGTTTTTTTATTTTTTTTGTTCAAAATTTGTATGTAGATCACCTTTTCTTAACATGTATTTTTGTATCTTAGATTTGAATTGTTCATTTATTCGTTTGATTTCACTGTATTTTCACTGTAAACTCCAAACATATATTTCATGCACTATAATTTCCTTCATAGTGTTTCGTCACAAAATTAAAAAATCATAAAGAGCCATTTTAGTCCATTTAAATCAGATTATATTTCTATTTAGGATTTCAATTTCTGTTGGGAATATCGTGTAAAATTCATGCATAATTCAAATTGTATTGGCTACACATTTAAATATGAACATTTGATGCATTTTACATTAAGCATAGGTTTTCGTAAGAAAGTACAAGATACGATAAGTAAATTCCATCCAAATCAAGTTTTCAGTTTTTGTTTTAAATTTTCATTTCCCCTGAGACTCTAGGTAATGGAAAGTGCCAACAATTCAAAATGACTTTGTTGGGCATGATTTGCACTAGTTTTGAGTTAGAGAATCCATGTGCCTTGTGTTTAACATGAATAATACAAAGGGTTCAAAGATTGGGTAAAATAGAGAACAAATATTAACAAAACGAAATGAGCAATTAAGATTTCATCTCTAAGAAAACATAGTGATTTGAATTTTGCATTTTCCACGAAGACCATGTAGAATTTCATCAAAATAAAAAATATACTCGTTCAACAATCATGGTAAATTCTATAAGAACTAAATAAAACAATCATATTTATTTATAATTTCATTTTCTTTCTACAATTATAAATGCATTCCACACAAAATCAAGTTTACAATATGAATCTACCATGAAAATTGTCTGTAATTGTATTAATATTTCTTAAAACACAAATTACAACATGGGTTATTAGAATTACAGGGAGAATATGAACTGACGACCCAAAACACACTTCAAAATTCCTCTTTAAATATGTTTGAAATTCCCAAAAACAACTACAAAAAAATGGATAGAGTTTCCCCTACACCCAAAAAACTCTCTCTCATTACATTAAAATTGGGCCCATATATAGGCACTCAAGACTCAAGACCCTAGCCCTCAAACACTAGTGGTATTTTTAAACCACTAGGAATATTTTACAAAAATTATGGCTATCTTGTCACTAACTTCATTTAGAAGTATCTAGAAAATAATGCAAGATGTAGGGTGGGTCCCATTTGATTTGGCTATAGTGGATTGTCGTTCTCTCTCTTTCCTGTATGTCGAGTTTTATTTTCTCTCTTACCTGGGTGTTGGCTGGTCTATGCAATGCCTTAGATGGGTTTCTAATGGTGCTAGCCTTGTTTGTGTTGAGGCTAGTGCCGATGATTGATGTCATGCCTACTATTGTTGTAGAGGTGTGGAAATTTAGCCTACCTCTGTGAGTAACATTGGTGCATATCTCCTCTAAATGGATAATTTATACAAATCCATCATACCTCTGCATTTCATTCCCAAGGGGATGTCATACAAATATGCATATAAAATTTTCCCTTCTAAAGTCGTGATTGTTTCATTGTCCATTTTACCTTTCTCTTTGAAGATGCTCCTTAACATGAACAAAACTTAAAAATAGCCTTCATACAAATTTACAATATCTTTTCCCTTTAGTGGGCGGTCCTCCTCCCTAAAAGCTCTTTGATCTTCCTTAATGTTGGTGAGGCTCTTCGTGGGGGGTTCCTCGGAATATAGATCCCCATTTCCATCAAACTGCAGTGGGAATTTACTTTTATATAGCACTTCACATCTGCCTTTAAAACCTTGTACTTCATTTGAAAGTGTCTTTTCTTTCTTTTCTACCATTGTTAACATTTTGGTATCCTCTTCATCTAATTGGCCCTCGTAACCCACTAAGCTCTTCCAATATTTTCCTTGATGACCTCCTCCTTGGGATATGGTGAAGGAAGATTATGATCACTTTGGCCTTGGTAGGGAAGTTAGGGAAAGTGGTCCTAATTTCATTCATTTCCTTATGGGCCGTTTAGACAACTTCTATCTTCTCTTGGATCAACTCCATGTCATCTTAATTCTTATCCATTGTATTTATGATATTTTCCCATATGATTGTTTTAGAAAATTTGAAATGGGATTTGAATGGATGCTTCCTCTTCAAAACTTCCAATTCAATATCAATTTTCTCATTTTGTTCCTATTTCTAGTACATCTCCATCTTGGTACTATCAAGCTCTTCTTCTTTTTATTATGTTTTTCATGAATCATAGCGTCTCAGTATGCCTCTCAAGTTTTGTGTTGGAAATTATCATTGTGTACTCTGCTGGTTTATAATATATATATTAGATATTTCTATCACAACGATTTTCTTGACAGATTTCGCTATAAATTCCAAGTTTAGAAAAAATAAAGATGGTTTAGAATATTCTTATCATCTCTTTTTTTTCCTTTTGGTTTCCCATGTAAGGGTTTTCTGGTTAGTTAAATAATTTCTTCAATTACTTTCATTCCCAACAACTATGCTCATAGGTTTATTGAGAAAATGAACCCCCATAGTAATTATTATAGAGTCAACTTTTCAAGCTCAACCCTTCTGTTGAGCGTAATTATGAAAAGCTTCCTTGCTTCAATTTCTTCTTAGTTGAGTTAAACATAGGAATTTTTAGTGATAGTGGTTAATTGTGTGAGTAAATATAGGCTCTTTTTCTTAACCAAAATGGCTTCCTATCTTTCCTTCTCTCCACCTTCTTAGGACTAGGACCTAGTAACAAGGGACCTAGCCTTTACCCTACAAGTGGATATTATTGACCAAGCCTTTACCCTACAACTGGCTATTATTGACTAGGAACTGAACAACTCCAAGCTTCCTAGAGAGGAAATAACCTTCAGGTAACTGGAGAATCTTGTTACAAGCCCTTCCTTGTATATTTTATTCACTCACACTCAGTTTAATTTACCAATATTATCTACTGTTAAAAATTATACTTTATCTACTCCTGCATTGGAATTACAATTATATGTCATTCTGCAATTTTGTAGTTGATACAAAGTTTTTCCATGAATCTACTTCCTTATTTGTATCTAAACTATTTGCAGTAATGCATGGAAATTAAAAAAAAAAAAAACAAAAAGTTCTCTCGTTTTTTCTTTTCTATAGAATTATATAAATTTAAAAAAATCAAACTTTATTTTTATTATACAAAGATATTTATACTTTCAACAGATATCAAAGGTCTCTCCACCCAACCTCCCTTCCTTTCGAACCCTTCCTTCCAGATAGTTAAGGAAGATATTCCAACTTGTGATAACTGGTATGTGAACCTCAGGACCCCTGGTCAAGTCAAGTAATGTACCCTCGAATCATTTGAGGGTTCGACTCACTTTCAAATTCATCTCAAGAACACATCTAGGATCATAGTTTGTTTTTTGTCTCTATGGTGACAAGAACACCTCTAAAAGCATAGTTCTACTTTTGTCACTACAGTGACAAGAACAAACCTAGAAGCATAGTTCTCCTTTTGTCACTATAGTGACAAATTTTGGCGTTTTCCATTTAGTTTCCATATCCTCAAGCTTCTCGTGTAGCCATCCCCAAATTTTTCCCCTCATAGTCCCTTTTATCTCTAGGAACGAGAAGAAACCAAGAACAATAACTCATTCTAACAATCTCAAAAGTAATAAAGAAAATAGTAACACATTTCTTAATTTCTTATTTATTTATCTATTGTTTTGTGTTTCACAACCATAACCCTTTAAGTCATTATATTATTCTCATACATTAATATTAAAACAAAGTTCCTATTTACTACCACTTTAGCAACTATCACAATTTACTAAGTCATAAGGAGTAAAAACATTTTACTATGGGGTGTTACAAAGCTTCATATGCTTCAATTAATAGTCAAGTTAAAACATATATAAATATAATAGGTAAAATATAAACAAAAGTTAGATTAAAACATATATAAATATAATAGGTAAAATGTAAACAAAAGTAAAATTAAAGCATATCTAAATATAATAGATAAAATCTAAACAAAAGTCAAATAATTTTAGGTGAAAATGATTTATCTACGTCATCTTTATTTTATATGTATATATTAAATGGTATAAGTATAAATTACAAAACTATGAGCCCTAACAAAATTATGGCAGAAGAGTAATATATTAAATGAATATAAAGTATACATTCAAATCCATCCACTAAAAATGAATGGTTTAGTAAATTATAGACTTAAGTGATATTTATATATAATATTTAGTTTAATAGAAATTAAAAATCATAATTTAATAATATTTTAGTTGTGATTAATAAAAAATAAGTAAAATAACTAATATTTATGTAGGGTAGTTGAATTTGACTATAAATTTTTACATAGAAATAAATTTGTTATGCAAATTATGTGTGTGCTCCACTAAAATAAGTAATATAAAATATAACTATATCTTATAATGATTTAGTAAATATAAATATCTCGTACATGAAAACCATTAAATACTTTAACAATAATTAGAGTAAACAATATATATGAAAATATCCATTTATAACTAAAATTTAAAAATTATGAATAATTAAATCATGTGCCTTGGTTTTTTGATGAGGTTTTTTATGTATTCAAAATTATATTTTAAACAACAAGAAATTACAATCTTTCTAGAAATTGTATTTTGAGGTTCAAGCCAAAAATCATTTAGTCTATTAGATAGATTATACCAAATTAAATCATTTTGTTTGTTAGATAGAGTACCAAATTAAATTTAAGATATAACAAATTTATATTAATTAACGACCTTAAATTTCAACAACTAAAAATTAACAATGTAAAGAAATAATAAATGAATATTTATTTAATATTTTTCAAAATTTTCAACATAAATTATTATTAATAGATTATAATTTATATTAATTTCTAAAAATAATATTTAACAAACAAAACAATACTATTTAACACTTCAATATATTTGAGACATAGAATCAAACCTATAAATTATATTATTTTTAAAACCAAGATACATCTCTTTTAAGTCAAGGTCAATCATGCACCTAAAAAGATCAAATCTCTTCAGATGTAAAACTATTTTTAAAGTCAAAAAATTTTAAATCCTTTAGGTAAATAAAAAATTAAAATAAATCTAAACTAATAAACAAAACATTTATAAAGAAAACTTAACCAATTGAAATTCCAAACTAAAACTACACTCCAACTCAATTTTCTTATGGTTTTTGCCTACCAATAAAAGACTTTAAACTACGTGAATGTTTTTTCAATTTGGCTCCTACTACAGGGAATCGTTTATATAAGTTACGTTGGAACCAGTTGCTTATCTGGATGATCTGAGAGAGAGAGAGCGACTATGAGGTAGACAAAATGCAAATGCCATGTTATGGTTGATTACATTTTTGGTTAATTCTAGTTTAGAATGTTTATAAAATAGTCTATGTTTATGTTTTTGTATTTGTAATATATTAGTATAGATTTTTTTTAAGTATTTATCGAAAAAAGGTGGAGAGGAATTTAATTTCTTTAAATTCAATTTTTTTATGAGTAGACATTAATTAAATGTTTTGTATAGTTATTTAATCAATTTTTTTATCCTTGCATCTTTTAAAATTTTTATTTTGGTTTACATGAGAAAAAAATTCAACTTTTCATATTCGCTATATAATGAGCATCTTGGGTTAATAATTTTCATCTTTTTTTAATGGAAATTATTTTTTTCAAAAAGAACCAAAAATATTTATGCATGTAAAGATTATTTGATTTTGGAAATAATATTTAGTTTCATTTATGAGATTAATATTTAATGTTACTCAAATGTAGTATCTAGGTTTTGTATTAATATGTACATTATATTGGTATATATAATAAACATTTGTAATTCAATTTGTGTTTGCTAAACTAAAGAGCATAATTTAATATGGATATTTTAATTAGAAATATTATAAAACATCAATAATATCAATAATATTTCAATCACTCTTATCTCGAAATAAAATATTTCTATATCTATGTGAAGTCACATAATTTCATATCAACTTTAAAAAGAAATAAAGTAAAAAAAATTAAAAAATAAAGCAATTTTTCCCTCGTAAGAATAAGAATAACTAAAAATGATGAGTTTCATGTGACATTTAAAATAATAATAATGGAGGCGAGAAACTCATAATAAATTGAGTTGAGTGGCTCATTTTACAGCCTAGTGTGAAAGATATCTATATATGAGCAACCCACATTAAATTGGTTGTTTTGCTATTAATATGTTTTTAACTATACTTCAATTTTAATCTATCTTCAACAAGAACCGCCCCCTAGAGGTCGGAAACTACTTCCAATGGTTCTAGGGCTACTAACTTTCCCTTTTAACGTGGAGTTGCTATGGGAGCTCATGAAAGTTCCATGAGCTTTGTATGGGAACGTTCCCTTTTCACCGAGAGTCCCTAGAGGTGGGAAACCAGTTCCAATGGTTCTAGCACTACTAACTTTCCCTTTTAACAGGGAGTTGCTATGGGAGCTCATGAAAGTTCCATGAGCTTTATATGGGAACGTTCCCTTTTCACCGAGAGTTGTAACGGGAACTTAGGAAAATTTCGGGAGATTTGAAGACTATTTCTTTTTAGTTTCAAGGTTCCCTCATGTTGGGGAATACAAAGCTTGTAGGGAATTTAGGTGAACTACCAAGGTTCCCTCATGTTGGGGAATACAAAGCTTGTAGGGAAATTAGGTGAACTACCCACAAAACATGAGCCTATGTTGAAACCTTTGAAGGAAGAAAGGCCAAAGACATCCTTAACATTGATACCCTTAATTGAGAAAGTGGAGCAATATCTTGATGGGTTAAGGAAGCCTGTTCATGAGGCACCTCGATGTAAGCGTGATATGTGGGATATCATGGTGATGTGTATTTCCTTAGCTATTTATGTATATATATCTAATAAGATTGTGTGTGCATATTGTATGTTGTAATCAATGCTTAAACATTAGAGTTGCTTTATTTTTTCTCTTAAGAATAATTAGAAAACATATGTAAAACTGTTAGTGTGTGTGTTTCAAAGACTGATCATGTGTCAGAGAACTCATAATGAACTTGTCTATATATATATATATAAGGGACACATTGAGGGAGAGAAACACTTAGAGAATATATTTATATATAAGAGAGATTATATATTTATCATTTAGATATTTAAATTGATTTTAATATTTGAATATTTTGATTCAATATTAATTTTAAATATTATAAAAATTATATAATTATTATAAAAATATTGTTACTTCTAAGTTCAGAGAAAAAATGTGGTGCGAGAAAGATTTATTAGGTAAAGAAAATTAAAATATTATAATGAGGTCATCAACTCCATCTTAGAAGATCAAAAGTATCTCTCTATTTTAGCTAGCTAAAAGAAGAAAACTAATATAGCCAATATTAGAATGAACTCTCATGAGCTCGATAGTGAAATAGGTGTCATGAGCTCGATAGTGAAATAGGTGGTTGGGTAGTTCCTAAAACACCATGGATGGAAAGGATCTACGATCATTGTGAGAATGTGAACATCAAGGATGAAAATCATTTCCTCATGGTTGGGTAGTTCCTAAAACACCATGGATGGAAAGGATCTGCCATCATTGTGAGAATGTGAACATCAAGGATGAAAATCACTTCCTCATGGTTGGACAATTCCTAAAACACCATGGATGGAAAGGATCTGCCATCATTGTGAGAATATGAACATCAAGGATGAAAATCAACTCCTCTTAGAGTCCCCCGTCTACAACCACATTAGATCTCAGTTTCATAATCCTTGTTGCAATACTCACTTTCCTAGCCTTTTACATTGTCAAAATTATAGTGAGCTCACGAGGCTTCTCTCCAAGCTTTTTGAGCACAGGAATAAAATCTTAAATCAAACTAAATAAGTAGTTTTCTCTCCAAGCTTTTTGAGCACAGGAATAAAATCTTAAATCAAACTAAATAAGTAGTTTCTTTAGGTCCGATAAACCAAAGTTGGGTCTCAGTTGATGTTAACCATCATCATTATCATCATCAATCAAGAAAATATTTTTACTTTTTTATTATATAATATTACCGCTCCCAATTAGACATTTCTTGTAAATTTTGAGGAAACCTCTACCCATCCTGACACCTGTACCCAAGTTCCCAAAACCTCATGCAACATAGATATTAATTCATATTAAAATATTCTATTCATAATTCACATTAGAAATCTTTTAGTGTTGTATATAGTAAAATATAATATGAATTAATATTGAAGTATACTTAAAAATATATTAATATCAAAAGAATGTTTTGATGCTCCATAATAAAATGACTCAATGCACATGTTATATAAAATATTTTATAAATTGTTTTAAAATATTATGTATATATCACATAAATATATTAGAATAAATAATTATTTATGGTTAAAAAGTTTAAAGTTGCTGCCAATATTTTATAGTTTAATCATTTTTATTATATGAATTTTTTGGAACTTTTTATAGCATCTAAAAATAAAAATAGATTTTTGATTTTTTACTCCAAAAATGTTTTGATTCAAGAAATGTGATTCCTCTTAGCTCATGCTAAAACCTTTTCTAAACAAAGAAATACTTAATGTAGAAAATATGGTAAATAAAATATTTCAATAGTCATGTTAAGTAATATATATATGTATATATATATATATCCACTATTTTTGTTTTGGAATTGTAAACTTTCATTTATGTATCCAAGTGATGTTAAAAACATTTATTTAAACGATGAAAAATTACACATATTTAATCTTACTTTATAAGCTTGATTGAAAAACATTAGTCAATATGATTAATTTTAATTAAAAACATTATAAAACATCAATAATATCATTTTTAGCATGTTCAGTTCATTTAGTATCAAAGAAATATAGGAAAAATATTTCGCTTTTACTTTTGTTCCTAAACAAAATTTTTTTACATCTATATTAAATTACATAATTTTATATTAATTAAAAAAAATCAATTATTTTTTAA